>JARUPV020000043.1:0-12500 GCA_030347415.2 Decapterus maruadsi | reverse complement strand
AGACAGGGAGAGTATTGACACATTAGAAATAGTTTTCATTAGTTTATGTTAGCCACACTGACACATTTATAGGTTTATAGGACACTGAGTTACACTAGCACATTCACTCACACACAAAAAAAAAAAACGCAGCACATACACGCACTTACAACACATAGACAAATATATAGGCTACATAGATAGGGTTACACCCCGTCTTTCCGAAGCCCCGCCTTTCCGACAATAGACTTCCATTCATCGTAATAGCGGGTTTTTCTATTTTTTCTAAAGACACCGCTATTTCGAAAAGGCTACTGGGGGAAACCCTCAGTGCGCAGTGATCCTTATTTCCTTTTTGGAGTCAAACGGATCATGTGCATAATAAACTGCAAAACAAGCAAATACTTCATATTAATGACATAAAGGCCTAACGTTCATTCTGCTTCTAGCCTGTCTAGCCTCTACCTGATCTTTTTACTAAACTTAACCAACTCCTTTCTTCATTGCCTAAGCCCAACCAAAGCATCTCCCTCAGTCAGCTGTCAGCACGAGCAGCGGCTGCAGCAGCCTCGCGCCCCTGTGAGCTGTCGGAACAGCGGTGTTTCGGAACAGCGGGGTGTCAAAGTGGAGGTGCGTCGGAATGGAGAGCTGTCCCCCATAGATAGATAGATACAAAGATAGATACATAGAAAGAGAGTGAGTGAGTTTGAGTGATTGTGTGTAGGCCTAGTCTGAGTGTGTGGCAGACCTAGCCAGGAAGGGCTATGGAGCAGCCAGTGCCCCCTAAAAGAGCACGCTCATATGCATGGGACCACTTCGACTTAATCTCTCCCAAAAAAGTCAAGTGCCTGCTTTGTGCTCAGGAGCTGACATACAGCAGCAGCTGTTGCTGCTCCCACTCCTGGACCTGCAGTTGCAGCAACCCGGCAAGGTAGACCTATTCATGTTTTTGAGTTTTAACAATAGAAATATACAGTATTTTATAGGCCTACTATAAATCTAGAGACATATAATCTAACTGATTTAATTAAATTTGTTTTTAAGGCTGGCAAGCTGAACTGGACGAGGCACTGGTTGAAATGATCGTCATTGGACGCACAGCCATTCAGTGTGGTAGAAGATAAGGGCTTCAGAGCGTTTGTTCAGAAACTGTGCCCTACGTACGCACTGCCTACTCAAACTGTGCCCTACGTACGCACTGCCTACTCAACAGGCTGTGAAAGCTATGGTCGAGAAAAAATATCAGGAGGCAAAGGTGAAGGCCAAGAGAGACCTCGAGAAGGCAGAGTCCGTCAGTCTCACTGCAGACATGTGGACCTCTGTTAACACACAGTCATACCTGGGTGTCACTTGCCATTACACAGACGAGAACATGCAACTGGCAAGTGTTTTGCTTGGTGTCGGTCATTTTGCCGTGTCCCACACAGCGGAGAATCTGAGAGAGGCCACTGATTCTCTTTTGAATGAATGGGGCTTACGGAACAAGATTCACAACGCGGCCAACATGATTTTGTGCGCAAAACTACTGCAGGTGCGCAGTGTGCCATGTTTTGCGCACAGCCTAAATTTGGTGGTGAAAAAGGCTATGGATCACACTGACGGACTAAATGACATCAGGGCCAAGGCAAGGAAAATAGTCACATACTTTAAAACGAGTGTGAAGGCACACGAAAAACTTGCTGAAGTACAACAACAACTAAATAAACCACCCCACAAGCTTATTCAGGAAGTAGAGACGCGGTGGAATTCCACGTTCTTCATGTTCCAGCGTCTGTACGAACAACGCAAATCACTGGCAGCAGCACTTTCATCACTGTGTACAGACATCCCTCCTCTCTCCAGCAACGAACTTGAAATTATAAACGAAAGTGTGGAAGTTCTAGGACCGTTTCACCTGGCCTCCACAGAGCTGTCAGCAGAAAAACATGTTGGATAGGGGGTTCAGGTAGGTAAAGGTAGTACTCGCTCTGGGGTGTCGGTCAAAACACTGGACAGGAGGCAGGATGAACTGTTTACTGAGGTATAGTCTTCAGCACAGCACAACAATACAGCAGACCCACTGAATGTATGGCAAAGGACAGGTTGGTGGGAATATGTGTGTGGGAGTGTGTGGTAGAGATGCGCGGATTGCGGACACAACCGCGGAGTCCGCGGATAAACCGCGGGTCGGGCGGGTGACATGACGAAAAAATATATTTTAATTAGATTCGGGCGGGTGGCGGTTGAACCAATTAGGAAAGATATATGCATAGTTAAATATTGTTACCCACATACGAAAAATGAGCAGCACTCTTTGAAACAGTCACATTTTCATCAGACACTGCAGTTAACTGCCCACTGGGGTCTGTGCATGAGAGATGGCAACACCTTATGCATTTTGTGAGGAAATCCGCTTATAGTGTTCATTTTTGGTCATTTTATGGATGAAAACATGTGCAAAAACAATTTCAAAACTACGTGCAGCCTATTCACTTTATTTTCGGCAGTGTCCCTTTGATGTGCACGGCTGCAGCAGCCTGCACATGTCGCCACGCTGTGTGTTGTTGTGCTGTGTGCATCACCTGGCTGGCTGAGACACATGACTGTCGGTGCGGTGCAACTCATTATCACTGGCTGTTTGTGTTGTCTGTCAAAACATGGATGAATGAAACGTATGGACTTTATATCGACCGCGGACGTCAGGAATAGATTTTCAGCTTTTGGCTCGTTCCGTTCATCCCCGCATAGCGCTCTTTTCCCGTTATTGGTGGAGAGAGAGAGAGAGAGAGAGAGAAGCGCGCGCTGAATGACAGCAGCGCACGGTAGAAATGAAACTCATACGGCCCGACCCACCTCATCCATAGGCTA
Organism: Decapterus maruadsi; assembly: GCA_030347415.2. Taxonomy (NCBI): domain Eukaryota; kingdom Metazoa; phylum Chordata; class Actinopteri; order Carangiformes; family Carangidae; genus Decapterus; species Decapterus maruadsi. The sequence continues at coordinate 9,674 of JARUPV020000043.1, read as the reverse complement.
TATGATAGATATTGGCCTATAACAGCGGGCGGATGGCGGGCGGGTGTGGTTTTGAAAAAACTTTGATTCGGGTGGATGGCGGGTGGATGACGACTTTTGTGATGCGGTTGCGGATGAAATAATTGCCTATCCGCGCATCTCTAGTGTGTGGTCTGCAATAAAGAGAAATAAACATAAATAAACTCAATAATGGTTACAGGAGTAATAATTCCAATTATTACACTCATCAGGTTACAGATTACAAATAAACACTAACACCATCCCAAACGCACAGTTATATTCACACTCGAGCAGGGATAACACGTGTAACGGCGGTATAGCTGTAACGACCGTAACAACTAATTATCAGCTGAATTAGCGATAGCTCCACATAAATGAAATTGCCCATAAACACGGGAGAAATGGCACACATAACACACTTACTGTCCGTTCATTTACGCACACCGGAACAGGACCGTCAGAGGGCGGAGAATACAGTCGGCGCAGGAAGAAAGTTCCGCCATCAACTCGAACAGAGGAAGAAGAAGGGAGCCTGAACATCTGCTCTTAATCAATACCTTCAGTCGCGTCTCATTCGGACGCGTCCGGCCGCACTCGGCCGCGCCCGTGTGTTCGGCTGAGCTCGGGTGCGCTCTAGCCGGTGCAGCAGTTATGGCCTTTAGTACAAACACGTTTCAGCATCAAAAGTGATTCCTATCATCAGAATGGTGCAGCATAAACTGGCCACGAAGGCAACAGGACTGAGAAATCCAGCTGCTGTGTCTTTGACACAACACCTGCAACATTTCCAGCACACCAGATGCAGTGTCGAAAATGTGAGGATCCTGGCAACAGCGACACTATTGGCATAGGCGGCCTTACCTATGTTTCAACCGTTTCAATTGAAACGGGCCCCAGCCACCAGGGGGGCCCCAGCTGCCAGCCACCAAGTAAAAGACAAATTACAATAATTGATCACCTATAGGTCTCACCTTAACATACACACACAGACTGTACATCCACCACCACACACACAAACAGCTCTGTCCACCGTGCGGTCACACACCCCTGAACCGCTCTACAACTACTGATGCGCGTATCATGCCACACGCGACGGTAATCGCTCCTAATTAATAACGGCAGGAAATATCAATAACGTAGGCTTACCTTTGAAAACGGCCCAAAAATTATCAATAGACCCTGGTTTTCCTTCTCCCAGTATTATTCCTTTTCTCTTAGTATTTCTAATGTCATTCAGTTTTTCCTGCTTTCCTCCTGACGTGCGCCCAGTTGCGCAATCAGATGATTGACGTCTGTCAATCACTTTCCTCCTCTTTTCCTTTTTGGTTGAAATGCCTCTAAACAGGCGATCTATGAGTACGTCCTAACTTAACAGAGAAATAAAACACAGGAAGAGCACAACTAAAATGTGATATTGTTCGCAGTTTATTTACAGATTTTAATAATGGAGGAGACAGCTGTCAGTGGCTGCTCCAGCAGCGCAGCACCGACAGGATCAGCGCCTGTAGACGGCTGTCTGTCCGCATGTCTTGTCCTTTCCTTGTCCGTGGTTGTGGTGCTCAAATAATGCTTTTCTTGCCAATTTAAATTCAGAATATCGTTAAAGCATGTAGTTTTTGATGAAAACCAACTTCAGACCTTGTTTTTTCTGTTAAGTCCTGATTTCTTGCCCTGATAGTGATCTTAACACTAAATATGTTACGCGTACCTGGGATGCATGGATAGTGCGTATGCGTCCATTCAGGGACGCATCAGCGACACAGGGGCGCACATAGCTGGCAAATAATATGTTTAACAGGGTAGGGCCTCATATGAAATATTGAAACGGGCCCCCAGATGTCTAAGGCCGCCACTGACTATTGGATCCAAGATTCAAAACTCTTGCCTTTGGAAACCAAGCGCACGCAGAGCAAATTGTGGCTAAAGTTACTGCAGAATGTGCCGGAGTTATAAGGGCTGAGAAAGACACATCACAGGTAAGCATCTGTATACTGTTGTCATTTTGATTATTGTGCAAACTAAAAGGTTATTCATAAATTTTCAGGCGGCGTCGGAGGAGCCACCTGAACCATCAGCAGGTCCAGAGACTGATAATTTGTGGGAGCTGTTGGTTAGTTACATTACCCTATTATTACCACATGAGTTGTGTCTTTATTTTAAAATGTTGAGTAATTTAATTTTCCTCTGTTTCAGGTGCCACCCAGAACTCACTAAGCGTCACAGCGGAAGTGCAACGGTATTTGTCAGAGGCCTACCTCTCCAGAGGAGAAGACCCGCTTGCATACTGGGCAGCACGAGCAACAGTGTTTCCCCACCTTTGCACACTGGCAAAACGCTACCTGCACATGCCAGCAACATCTGTGCCATGCGAGCGAGTCTTCTCCAAAGCCGGAGAGGTAGTGAGCTCGAAAAGAAGCAGGCTGAAGCCCAAAACTGTGGAGATGATTCTGTTCCTTAATAAAAATCTTTGATGTGTACTGCAGGCACAGAGCTGTGTAGCGTCATGTGAAGTGACTGATTGTACTGTGCACAGAGGACTCGAGTTGACCGTGTAGTAATATATGCTGGTTCTCCCGCGCGAATGTACTGTATGTACTGTACTGTACACAGTAATAATACATTAATTTTTATTACATTTCTATACTATATCCTTTTTTTTTTTGTTACACTGGGGTGTATTATTTAACGTACGACCGGGGAAGACATTCTGGGGGGGCGACGACGACCATAACGTCTGGCCGCGGTGGGGGGGGGGGGGGTTCGGTGAACTAATTTTTTGATCGACTCTTTTTAATGTACTGATTCTAGTGATTCAGTACAGTCAAAGGAACTGCCGATCCCATCACTAATAAGCATATCCCCAATTTCACCACATAAAAATAAGTTTCCACCTCATACACACTAGTGGTGGGCTATAGAGTCTAACAAAACACAAAACTCACTTTATTGCAGCATTCTCCTTTATTAAATAGCCTATAATATTGACACACAAGTTTGGTTTGAAAATATAAACTTTATTGGAAAATAAATAACCCCCCCCCCCCCCCCCCCCCCCCCCCATCCACCCAAACCTTAAATTAACATATTCATATAAGACTTGAATGAATGAATGAAACGAGACGGGACCCCATAGTCATGAAATCATGACGCCTTTTTAATTCCTCCCCTCAAATACAATACGTATAAACAGCCACCAGATGTCACTCTTTTGACTGTATCGAATGCTTTGAAGCAGTGAGTCACTTTCAGGGCAATTGTATCAAAGTGGTTCAGTGCTTCAGAAAGCCTCGGTTTCACCATCACTAGTGATGGTCCTTTGACACCGAGGCTCCGACACATGCGCCGTAGCTCATGAAGCATTTGGTATCGAACCACTGTGCCGGAGCGTGGTTTGGTCACGTGACTTGTGACGAATTAACCACTTGGATGACGTATGAACCACTTCACTGCTTCAGCCATTCATGAAGCACCGTCAATGTTTTGGTTGTCTCGGCGCTCTGTGAGAGCCGAGCTGAGCCTTTGAAGCACATAGAAACTGAGGCGGCAGAAATTTGGTTGCGAAGTGTAGCGTTCAGTACCAGGAATTCTATAACATTACTGAACCGTGATTTGTGGAGCAGAGGAAAACAATTTATTTAAGCATTGTAACACGCATATTTACTCGAGATTGAAGCATTAACGACCATTTGAGCTCAAGAAACATATAGCATGTCCCATTGCAAGTAGCCTACAGTAAGAATTGAGGTGCACTCTGGTTACATAAGACTGCCGCGACTTAAGCTATTGGGGCGTGGGTTCGAATCCCGCTCGTAACTTATGCTTTACTTCCTCTTCTGAATTTAGATCAAATTTGCCATCTCCTCTACACCATTTCACACATTGTTTAAGCCATAGACTGTTTAGACTTCTTTCAGAGGAGAATGTGATTCATAGCAGAGGCTAATATATCAGGCTAAGTAGCCTATAACGAAAGCCTATCACAATATGCCAAGAGAAACTTCATGTTTATTTTATATTTTTATATTTTATTGTGTCAGCTTGAAACAACCATGTAGGCTATAACGTAAGCTGAACGGAGTGAGCACGGCAAATGAAATCTCAAACAATCAGCGAACCAATGAATGACACGTCTCAATTACACTTCATTTTATTGAACACTAGATGTCGTACTGGAGCAGCTGTATCATTGAAGCCTCGAGTAATGGCTCATTACTCGACACAAAGTGTTGAAGCCTCAACAAAGCCTCAAAGCCCATCACTAACCATCACTACCACACACAGAGTTTCATTCAAGGTTTATTCAGTTATATGTTAGTTAGTTGCTTCTCTCCTCTTCTCTCTGGGGGCTAACCAGAGCAACTGAAGTGGGCTGCCTTATATGGTGGTGGCAGCTCCTGATTGGGCAGGTTGATACCACTATTCCCTGAGTGGTAGGGGCCCCCTACCACTCAGGGGGTTTTGCCCTGACCTTTAATTAACTGCTTACTTTCTGTGCTTTATGATTGATTGAAGAGTGTTTGATTGGAGACTGTATTGAAATGATGTATAATGTGGGTCTATTGTGGGACCTTTGCAGAAGTATTTGGCGAAGCAGGATAATAATTTGTGGGTTAATTGGGACTTGGTTGGTCTTGGGAGGGGCTTAGGGTATATAATGCTCCAGCCAACACCGAGCTCGAGAGAAAGTGAGTGACTCACACCACAAACGGCACATTGTGGGTGTGAAATTATGACTTAAGCATTCTAAAGATACTTTTGTTTGTTCTAGTGGTGGTGAAACCAAAGCTTTCTGAAGGATTGGAACTGGGCCCATGAGTTTCAAATGTACACCTGCCATGTTGGGGACCCACAGGTGTTTCAAACTAATTAATTAGTTCTACACCAATCAGAAACAACTCAAACTGAAACACCTGTGTTGGTCCCCAACAAGGTGTAGGACTACATTTGAGACTCATGAATATGAGACTAGGATCTCGCGGGACTTTACAAGTCCACGTTTGTTCTCTTTGTAGCTCACCCTCGTCCATGCTCCTGTTGCCGGCGTCGTACGTCTGAGAAGAAAAGAGGTACAAACATTTTCTGGGTCTATATGCTTGTGTTTTTATGTTGAGTTTAGATTACTTACCTCTCATTGCATTTTTAGTGTGTCTGTTGGTGCCATGAGGATTAAACTGCATTGTACCTCCCTAGATAGCAAAAATCTTTAGCCCAGATCCGCATGAAAGCCCTCTCCTCCGGCTGTAGTGCACACATGGTTTAAGATGACATGCCAGATCAGGACCGGATGTGGTTGCCAGGTTCAAAGCAGCCCTTAGTTCTGTTGCCTTTCCATGGGTTTGGACCAAAACCATACAACAGATCTCAGCCAAGTGCGCCCAAAATTTAAATTTAAATTTTGAAACGGGTTTGGGACAAACACGCATCCTGGACCTCATATGAAAGCGGAAAACCCGACAGTGGACCGTTTCATTACATGGAAAAAAGTAAAATAACTTTTTTTTTAACTTCAACTTCTAGCATTTTTACAGTATATGGACATTCAAATTCACTGTAATATCGACACACCACAAAATAACTAATTTCTTTAGTAGCAGATTATGAACACACCCACACAACCAAATGGTCACGTCCAGTTTGCACCTGCATCAGCCGGACAGTTGCCCCTTCTCCTCCTCCCTGGAACCGGTGCAGCACACAGCCCGTTGCTGAAGTGGTAAGTTTTAGCTTTCTAATTTAGCTTTTGTTTCTAGTTTAGGTAATTAGTGCCTTGCAAAAAAAACCATATAACTATATCACAGTTCAAGTAGAATTGTTTTTTCAGGCGAGCTAGCTTCACCTGCCGACTGACCTGGATTATCTATTAGAGATGGCATCTATAAAAGCTTTAAATTTTAAACTAACGTTAATCATGCTCAGGATGCAGAGCAGCACAAATTAGTGCATTGCAGTCCAGCCACATTGGGTCCAGGCTTCAGCACCTGCGCACCATGTCAGATCTAGACTTAGACTTTAGGAGAACTGTAGCAGGAATGAAGCTTGCCGGGTGTATGTTAGATACCCAGAATTGATTTTAAACTGCATTCTCATGAATACAGCAATAGAAAAAGGTCTGATATTAGGCTATGTGCTGTCTAGTAATCTATGCAGATGTTTAAGCTATTTCTAATGAGTGTGTTGTGTGTGTGTGTGTGTGTGTGTATAGACTTGTTTAATTGTCTTCTAGATAGCTTATATTAATAAACACACAAGTTAGTTTGTTTTGTGTTTTTTGTAAAACAAACATTTATAAAATACTACAATAGTCATACATATTACTGAATATTAGAAGCTGTATCCCCAGCATGTTCTATTTTAATATTCAATTCATGTTTCATAGCTCACAAATTTGTCTCTCAGATTCTTCCTATGATGACAACCTGTCCTCCTAAGTATACTCTATCAACATGGCACACAGAATTTTGTGCTTATGTGGCGGGGTGAAGGTGTGGCTGGAGACCACCAGAACCTGACCAGACAACGCCACCTGGGGAATTTCACCCCAGGAAATATCTTATGAAAAGACCTCAGTGCTCTCACAGGCAACGCAAGTTCGTATACTAAGACAAGACAGAGACGTGGTTTAAAAAGAAAGCCAAATTTATTTATTTCAAATTAATTAATTAATAGCTGGAAATATCTGTAAAGGAGGGGGATTAGTGACACAAGAAAAAGGGGAATCAAACTACAAAAGTATAACAAATTTTATTAACAAGGGATTCTTTTATAAAAATACTATTTTTGGTGACATTTATTCTGAAATTAACAAAAAGGAGTGGACAGAAGCCAACTACAGGGAGGCAGCCTACCTAAGGGTGTGTTCCAGGGGTGCAACAACTTACGCGTGCTCACGGCAATCACTGCAAATGGTGTACACTACAACTGTGTCCCAGTGAACTTTAACACTACAAACGGTGAAGGGAACCACTATTGTGACTAGCCTCCACTATGAGTCGACTACTGCCACTAAAAGAAAGGAAACAAAACAAACGTTAATACAAGCAACAAAACACCAGTTGGTCCAGACTAAAATAAGAAATAACCATAAAGGCAACTCTAAAAGCAAGGCAAAACAGCAGCTGACAATGACCTATAAATTCAAGAAAGGTGAGTTAATAATAAAAACAAAACATTTCAATTTATCTATTTACAGGTCAAAAGCACATACCTTAATTAAAAGGTGCACCGGCTAACCCAGGTACCAACTATAGAGCACCCACAACACTGGAGAACTATAAAAGACAAGAAATTCACATTTGTTAGCATCACTCTACATCACATCAGGCATCCACAGTTCACAACATACCTTCATTTATTCATTAGTGGATGCAGACACCAGTAGGACCAGAGGAGAGAGAGAGAGAAGAGCTGTGGCAAACAATTGCAACCTGGTCACTATATATTGTTGATTTAAAGTAAAATGTTTTTACTAGTGACTCATTCCCTACCTCAGTCAGAGGAAGCCACACAACAGCCAGAGAGAGACAAAGAGAGGGAGCCCTGAGGTCACAGGTGACTTAAATGCCCTCTGGCTAATCAGGAAGGAGTAGAGGGGGTTTGGCTTGAAACCAGGGAGTGTTCAAGAACAACCTGACTCTGGTTACCCCATCACACTTAGTTGCGCTAAATCTTACATTGGGACTCAGGCCTGAAACTTCACTGATGCCCCTCTGCTGGGGGCCAGCTGTCTGGATCTCATCCTATGAACCGCCAGGTAGAAGTTTCTCACTCAGCATCATTTTTAACATTGTTGACTCGATAAGCAGTTTGACTTGTCAACAGTTAAAGGATGATAACTAAACAAATACAGCATTTACTGTTAATTTAACTTTTTTTTAAACTAAGTACCAAATTGTCTCTCTCCTTTCTGGCTACAGTCTCAGGCTCTGATCCCTTCCCCTCAGCATCTCCATACAGAAGAAATGGTTCCCACAACCACAGCTCAGGATACACTGCAGATCATCCAGGCACACAGGATTTTCATGGTAAGAGTTTTGTGCCTACACCTAATTATGTCTGGGTGAAAGCGGGAGGGCAGCATTATGTTTTTTGGGTTCATCTTTCTGTCCCACCTAATGAACAGTGCATTTTTCTGGTTTGCAGCTTTGAGCTACTATGTTTTTAACATTGAATTTCCTCTTTGTCAAGCAGCTCCTTGGCCTCTAGATCTCATTACTGCTTTTAGTATTTGATATGAACTACTTACAGATACAGAAAAGCACTAGAGCTGGGTTATGGCACATCCTCAAGAGCTAAATGCTTCTAGTCAGCACATTAAAATGTGTTGTGTGTGTTTGTTTTTGTGCAGGCGCTGTTCAAAGATGCTCCTCCTTCTTTGGTGCAACTCAGACCCAGGTGGATGCCAGAAGTGAAGCAAAAGGACAGCAGATGTAAACCTCACCTATAGATTTTCTGTTCTCACAATGTGTTGATTGATGTTAGAAACCTAGATCTACAATACAAACGTAGAAATAATGAAACACAATCTATGTGTTCTATATCTATAGTGCAGAGTTGAGATAGATTACAGCACTGACTGCCTCAGTTTGGTTGAGAGCGGTGAGAGGGAGCACAGTTTTTCTACAGAGTGATGGATGTAAATTGTTTTTTTAAAATTTCATTTTGAAACGGATGCATCTCTTGATTCATTCTCATAAGAATCCCTGCCTTTCATCCTCATGTGGCTTTACAACACGAAGGAAAGCCACAGCAATGTTCTATAATGTGCCAGATTTTTCCAGTGTTTTAAGTCTTGATATCTACAGGAAGATTTTTCTTAGTCATTTAAAGCATCACTTTGTTAAATATGTTAATGTTCACTTTGGTGACAGAGCAGTTTACCCTTGGGGATAAATAAAGTTTTCTAATCTAATTATAGTAATGTTGAATTTTCACAGCAATTGTCGCTACCATCTTGTCTTGTTTTTGCTTGTCCTTATATCTTTTATGTTAAAGGCTGTATCAGCGATTCTGTGCAAAAACACAATTTTTCACATACAGGATATATTTCATCACAAACTGTTAACAGCTGGTCTCATTAGTGAGCAGAAACAAACTCGGTTCTCTGTAGGCCACCTAGTGGCCATGTGGGCTCACTGAAAAATATACAAACTGTATGAACCTACCCGTCCCCCCCAAACCACAACAAATGTGTTCCAACCAATCAGAGGCCAGGAGTGGATTCTGCGCCAGTTACGTGCTCGTGCACGACAAGCAGAGGCCTGTACCACGAAGCAGGATCACCGTCTTAACGAGGCAGCTTCAGGGTTAACGGCTTTCCGGTAGCACGAAGCTGGACCATGGATGTATTGAGCTGGACTCATTCTGACCGAGGTGAGTTACCATGGTAACTTACTCTGAACGGCAAACCTGCTCCGGTGAAGGGTAGGTTTCAGGATTGATCTGAATCCAGTAAAATGATCCACCCACCGACCAATCACCTGTACGGGAATAATGACATGTGTCCTGTCACCGGTACCGGAGCTCAGATAGTTTTATGATGTTCACTGTGCCCTTATTTTGAAATCCTCCTCGCACCGGTGCTTACTGTTCCCAAGGAGACGGAAATAAAAGTAGCGAAGCTACGGACAGAGTTGCGGTGATTGTATCCACTTTATGATACACCATGAAAACATCAC
>JARUPV020000042.1:0-50000 GCA_030347415.2 Decapterus maruadsi | reverse complement strand
GTGTTATAGGGGTGAGTTTAAAATGATTTTTCTCCAGATTTCTACAGTAAAATGCCACCAAAATGATACCAGAGGTAGAGTGAGATGTCAGGAACATAATGTAGAAGTAATGAGGATGACACCTATGAAGGAATTGATGTGACCGAAGGTCAAAGGTCAGCATACTGTAACTGGGTTTTGATATAGGGGTGACTTTAAAATGATTTTTCTCCAAATTTCTACAGTAAAATGCCACCAAAATGATACCAGAGGTAGAGTGAGATGTCAGGAACAATATGCAAAAGGAATGAGGATGACACCTATGAAGGAATTGATGTGACCTAAGGTCAAAGGTCAGCATACTGTAACTCGGTTTTGTTATAGGGGTGACTTCAAGCTTATTTTTCTCCAGATTTCTACAGTAAAATGCCACCAAAATGATACCAGAGGTAGAGTGAGATGTCAGGAACAATATGCAAAAGGAATGAGGATGACACCTATGAAGGAATTGATGTGACCTAAGGTCAAAGGTCAGCATACTGTAACTGGGTTTTGATACAGTGGTGACTTTAAAATGATTTTTCTCCAAATTTCTACAGTAAAATGCCACCAAAATGATACCAGAGGTAGAGTGAGATGTCAGGAACAATATGCAAAAGGAATGAGGATGACACCTATGAAGGAATTGATGTGACCTAAGGTCAAAGGTCAGCATACTGTAACTGGGTTTTGTTATAGGGGTGACTTCAAGCTTATTTTTCTCCAGATTTCTACAGTAAAATGCCACCAAAATGATACCAGAGGTAGAGTGAGATGTCAGGAACAATATGCAAAAGGAATGAGGATTACACCTATGAAGGAATTGATGTGACCTAAGGTCAAAGGTCAGCATACTGTAACTGGGTTTTGATACAGGGGTGACTTTAAAATGATTTTTCTCCAAATTTCTACAGTAAAATGCCACCAAAATGATACCAGAGGTAGAGTGAGATGTCAGGAACAATATGCAAAAGGAATGAGGATGACACCTATGAAGGAATTGATGTGACCTAAGGTCAAAGGTCAGCATACTGTAACTGGGTTTTGTTATAGGGGTGACTTCAAGCTTATTTTTCTCCAGATTTCTACAGTAAAATGCCACCAAAATGATACCAGAGGTAGAGTGAGATGTCAGGAACAATATGCAAAAGGAATGAGGATGACACCTATGAAGGAATTGATGTGACCTAAGGTCAAAGGTCAGCATACTGTAACTGGGTTTTGATACAGGGGTGACTTTAAAATGATTTTTCTCCAAATTTCTACAGTAAAATGCCACTAAAATGATACCAGTGGTAGAGTGAGATGTCAGGAACAATATGCAAAAGGAATGAGGATGACACCTATGAAGGAATTGATGTGACCGAAGGTCAAAGGTCAGCATACTGTAACTGGTTTTTGATATAGGGGTGACTTTAAAATGATTTTTCTCCAGATTTCTACAGTAAAATGCCACCAAAATGATACCAGAGGTAGAGTGAGATGTCAGGAAAATAATGCAAAAGTAATGAGGATGACACCTATGAAGGAATTGATGTGACCGAAGGTCAAAGGTCAGCATACTGTAACTGGGTTTTGATATAGGGGTGAATTTAAAATGATTTTTCTCCAAATTTCTACAGTAAAATGCCACCAAAATGATACCAGAGGTAGAGTGAGACACCAGGAACAATATGCAAAAGGAATGAGGATGACACCTATGACGGAATTGATGTGACCTAAGGTCAAAGGTCAGCATACTGTAACTGGGTTGTGTTATAGGGGTGAGTTTAAAATGATTTTTCTCCAGATTTCTACAGTAAAATGCCACCAAAATGATACCAGAGGTAGAGTGAGATGTCAGGAACATAATGTAGAAGTAATGAGGATGACACCTATGAAGGAATTGATGTGACTGAAGGTCAAAGGTCAGCATACTGTAACTGGGTTTTGATATAGGGGTGACTTTAAAATGATTTTTCTCCAAATTTCTACAGTAAAATGCCACCAAAATGATACCAGAGGTAGAGTGAGATGTCAGGAACAATATGCAAAAGGAATGAGGATTACACCTATGAAGGAATTGATGTGACCTAAGGTCAAAGGTCAGCATACTGTAACTGGGTTTTGATACAGGGGTGACTTTAAAATGATTTTTCTCCAAATTTCTACAGTAAAATGCCACCAAAATGATACCAGAGGTAGAGTGAGATGTCAGGAACATAATGTAGAAGTAATGAGGATGACACCTATGAAGGAATTGATGTGACCGAAGGTCAAAGGTCAGCATACTGTAACTGGGTTTTGATATAGGGGTGACTTTAAAATGATTTTTCTCCAAATTTCTACAGTAAAATGCCACCAAAATGATACCAGAGGTAGAGTGAGATGTCAGGAACAATATGCAAAAGGAATGAGGATGACACCTATGAAGGAATTGATGTGACCTAAGGTCAAAGGTCAGCATACTGTAACTGGGTTTTGTTATAGGGGTGACTTCAAGCTTATTTTTCTCCAGATTTCTACAGTAAAATGCCACCAAAATGATACCAGAGGTAGAGTGAGATGTCAGGAACAATATGCAAAAGGAATGAGGATTACACCTATGAAGGAATTGATGTGACCTAAGGTCAAAGGTCAGCATACTGTAACTGGGTTTTGATACAGGGGTGAATTTAAAATGATTTTTCTCCAAATTTCTACAGTAAAATGCCACCAAAATGATACCAGAGGTAGAGTGAGACACCAGGAACAATATGCAAAAGGAATGAGGATGACACCTATGACGGAATTGATGTGACCTAAGGTCAAAGGTCAGCATACTGTAACTGGGTTTTGTTATAGGGGTGATTTTAAAATCATTTTTCTCCAGATTTCTACAGTAAAATGCCACCAAAATGATACCAGAAGTAGAGTGAGATGTCAGAAACAGTATGCAAAAGGAATGATGATGACACCTATGAAGGAATTGATGTGACCTAAGGTCAAAGGTCAGCATACTGTAACTGGGTTGTGTTATAGGGGTGAGTTTAAAATGATTTTTCTCCAGATTTCTACAGTAAAATGCCACCAAAATGATACCAGAGGTAGAGTGAGATGTCAGGAACATAATGTAGAAGTAATGAGGATGACACCTATGAAGGAATTGATGTGACCGAAGGTCAAAGGTCAGCATACTGTAACTGGGTTTTGATATAGGGGTGACTTTAAAATGATTTTTCTCCAAATTTCTACAGTAAAATGCCACCAAAATGATACCAGAGGTAGAGTGAGATGTCAGGAACAGTATGTAAAAAGAATGAGGATGACACCTATGAAGGAATTGATGTGACCTAATGTCAAAGGTCAGCATATTGTAACTTGGTTTTGTTATAGGGGTGACTTCAAGCTTATTTTTCTCCAGATTTCTACAGTAAAATGCCACCAAAATGATACCAGAGGTAGAGTGAGATGTCAGGAACAATATGCAAAAGGAATGAGGATGACACCTATGAAGGAATTGATGTGACCTAAGGTCAAAGGTCAGCATACTGTAACTGGGTTTTGATATAGGGGTGACTTTAAAATGATTTTTCTCCAAATTTCTACAGTAAAATGCCACCAAAATGATACCAGAGGTAGAGTGAGATGTCAGGAACAATATGCAAAAGGAATGAGGATGACACCTATGAAGGAATTGATGTGACCTAAGGTCAAAGGTCAGCATACTGTAACTGGGTTTTGTTATAGGGGTGACTTCAAAAATTTTTCTCCAGATTTCTACAGTAAAATGCCACCAAAATGATACCAGAGGTAGAGTGAGATGTCAGGAACAATATGCAAAAGGAATGAGGATTACACCTATGACGGAATTGATGTGACCTAAGGTCAAAGGTCAGCATACTGTAACTGGGTTTTGATATAGGGGTGACTTTAAAATGATTTTTCTCCAAATTTCTACAGTAAAATGCCACCAAAATGATACCAGAGGTAGAGTGAGATGTCAGGAATAATATGCAAAAGGAATGAGGATGACACCTATGAAGGAATTGATGTGACCGAAGGTCAAAGGTCAGCATACTGTAACTGGGTTTTGTTATAGGGGTGACTTCAAGCTTATTTTTCTCCATATTTCTACAGTAAAATGCCACCAAAATGATACCAGAGGTAGAGTGAGATGTCAGGAACAATATGCAAAAGGAATGAGGATTACACCTATGACGGAATTGATGTGACCTAAGGTCAAAGGTCAGCATACTGTAACTGGGTTTTGATATAGGGGTGACTTTAAAATGATTTTTCTCCAAATTTCTACAGTAAAATGCCACCAAAATGATACCAGAGGTAGAGTGAGATGTCAGGAACAATATGCAAAAGGAATGAGGATGACACCTATGAAGGAATTGATGTGACCTAAGGTCAAAGGTCAGCATACTGTAACTGGGTTTTGTTATAGGGGTGACTTCAAGCTTATTTTTCTCCAGATTTCTACAGTAAAATGCCACCAAAATGATACCAGAGGTAGAGTGAGATGTCAGGAACAATATGCAAAAGGAATGAGGATGACACCTATGAAGGAATTGATGTGACCTAAGGTCAAAGGTCAGCATACTGTAACTGGGTTTTGATATAGGGGTGATTTTAAAATGATTTTTCTCCAAATTTCTACAGTAAAATGCCACCAAAATGATACCAGAGGTAGAGTGAGATGTCAGGAACAATATGCAAAAGGAATGAGGATGACACCTATGAAGGAATTGATGTGACCTAAGGTCAAAGGTCAGCATACTGTAACTGGTTTTTGATATAGGGGTGACTTTAATGTCATTTTTCTCCAGATTTCTACAGTAAAATGCCACCAAAATGATACCAGAGGTAGAGTGAGATGTCAGGAACATAATGCAAAAGTAATGAGGATGACACCTATGAAGGAATTGATGTGACCTAAGGTCAAAGGTCAGCATACTGTAACTGGGTTTTGAAATAGGGATGACTTTAAAATGATTTTTCTCCAAATTTCTACAGTAAAATGCCACCAAAATGATACCAGAGGTAGAGTGAGACACCAGGAACAATATGCAAAAAGAATGAGGATGACACCTATGAAGGAATTGATGTGACCTAAGGTCAAAGGTCAGCATACTGTAACTGGGTTGTGTTATAGGGGTGAGTTTAAAATGATTTTTCTCCAGATTTCTACAGTAAAATGCCACCAAAATGATACCAGAGGTAGAGTGAGATGTCAGGAACATAATGTAGAAGTAATGAGGATGACACCTATGAAGGAATTGATGTGACTGAAGGTCAAAGGTCAGCATACTGTAACTGGGTTTTGATATAGGGGTGACTTTAAAATGATTTTTCTCCAAATTTCTACAGTAAAATGCCACCAAAATGATACCAGAGGTAGAGTGAGATGTCAGGAACAATATGCAAAAGGAATGAGGATTACACCTATGAAGGAATTGATGTGACCTAAGGTCAAAGGTCAGCATACTGTAACTGGGTTTTGATACAGGGGTGACTTTAAAATGATTTTTCTCCAAATTTCTACAGTAAAATGCCACCAAAATGATACCAGAGGTAGAGTGAGATGTCAGGAACATAATGCAAAAGGAATGAGGATGACACCTATGAAGGAATTGATGTGACCGAAGGTCAAAGGTCAGCATACTGTAACTGGGTTTTGATATAGGGGTGACTTTAAAATGATTTTTCTCCAAATTTCTACAGTAAAATGCCACCAAAATGATACCAGAGGTAGAGTGAGATGTCAGGAACAATATGCAAAAGGAATGAGGATGACACCTATGAAGGAATTGATGTGACCTAAGGTCAAAGGTCAGCATACTGTAACTGGGTTTTGTTATAGGGGTGACTTCAAGCTTATTTTTCTCCAGATTTCTACAGTAAAATGCCACCAAAATGATACCAGAGGTAGAGTGAGATGTCAGGAACAATATGCAAAAGGAATGAGGATTACACCTATGAAGGAATTGATGTGACCTAAGGTCAAAGGTCAGCATACTGTAACTGGGTTTTGATATAGGGGTGAATTTAAAATGATTTTTCTCCAAATTTCTACAGTAAAATGCCACCAAAATGATACCAGAGGTAGAGTGAGATGTCAGGAACAATATGCAAAAGGAATGAGGATGACACCTATGAAGGAATTGATGTGACCTAAGGTCAAAGGTCAGCATACTGTAACTGGGTTTTGTTATAGGGGTGATTTTAAAATCATTTTTCTCCAGATTTCTACAGTAAAATGCCACGAAAATGATACCAGAGGTAGAGTGAGATGTCAGAAACAATATGCAAAGGAATGATGATGACACCTATGAAGGAATTGATGTGACCTAAGGTCAAAGGTCAGCATACTGTAACTGGGTTGTGTTATAGGGGTGAGTTTAAAATGATTTTTCTCCAGATTTCTACAGTAAAATGCCACCAAAATGATACCAGAGGTAGAGTGAGACGTCAGGAACAATATGCAAAAGTAATGAGGATGACACCTATGAAGGAATTGATGTGACCTAAGGTCAAAGGTCAGCATACTGTAACTGGGTTTTGATATAGGGGTGATTTTAAAATGATTTTTCTCCAAATTTCTACAGTAAAATGCCACCAAAATGATACCAGAGGTAGAGTGAGATGTCAGGAACAATATGCAAAAGGAATGAGGATGACACCTATGAAGGAATTGATGTGACCTAAGGTCAAAGGTCAGCATACTGTAACTGGGTTGTGTTATAGGGGTGAGTTTAAAATGATTTTTCTCCAGATTTCTACAGTAAAATGCCACCAAAATGATACCAGAGGTAGAGTGAGATGTCAGGAACAAATGTAAAAGGAATGAGGATGACACCTATGAAGGAATTGATGTGACCGAAGGTCAAAGGTCAGCATACTGTAACTGGGTTTTGATATAGGGGTGACTTTAAAATGATTTTTCTCCAAATTTCTACAGTAAAATGCCACCAAAATGATACCAGAGGTAGAGTGAGATGTCAGGAACAATATGCAAAAGGAATGAGGATGACACCTATGAAGGAATTGATGTGACCTAAGGTCAAAGGTCAGCATACTGTAACTGGGTTTTGATACAGGGGTGACTTTAAAATGATTTTTCTCCAAATTTCTACAGTAAAATGCCACCAAAATGATACCAGAGGTAGAGTGAGATGTCAGGAACAATATGCAAAAGGAATGAGGATGACACCTATGAAGGAATTGATGTGACCTAAGGTCAAAGGTCAGCATACTGTAACTGGGTTTTGTTATAGGGGTGACTTCAAGCTTATTTTTCTCCAGATTTCTACAGTAAAATGCCACCAAAATGATACCAGAGGTAGAGTGAGATGTCAGGAACAATATGCAAAAGGAATGAGGATTACACCTATGAAGGAATTGATGTGACCTAAGGTCAAAGGTCAGCATACTGTAACTGGGTTTTGATATAGGGGTGACTTTAAAATGATTTTTCTCCAAATTTCTACAGTAAAATGCCACCAAAATGATACCAGAGGTAGAGTGAGATGTCAGGAACAATATGCAAAAGGAATGAGGATGACACCTATGAAGGAATTGATGTGACCTAAGGTCAAAGGTCAGCATACTGTAACTGGGTTTTGATATAGGGGTGATTTTAAAATGATTTTTCTCCAAATTTCTACAGTAAAATGCCACCAAAATGATACCAGAGGTAGAGTGAGATGTCAGGAACAATATGCAAAAGGAATGAGGATGACACCTATGAAGGAATTGATGTGACCGAAGGTCAAAGGTCAGCATACTGTAACTGGTTTTGATATAGGGGTGACTTTAAAATGATTTTTCTCCAGATTTCTACAGTAAAATGCCACCAAAATGATACCAGAGGTAGAGTGAGATGTCAGGAAAATAATGCAAAAGTAATGAGGATGACACCTATGAAGGAATTGATGTGACCGAAGGTCAAAGGTCAGCATACTGTAACTGGGTTTTGATATAGGGGTGAATTTAAAATGATTTTTCTCCAAATTTCTACAGTAAAATGCCACCAAAATGATACCAGAGGTAGAGTGAGACACCAGGAACAATATGCAAAAGGAATGAGGATGACACCTATGAAGGAATTGATGTGACCTAAGGTCAAAGGTCAGCATACTGTAACTGGGTTGTGTTATAGGGGTGAGTTTAAAATGATTTTTCTCCAGATTTCTACAGTAAAATGCCACCAAAATGATACCAGAGGTAGAGTGAGATGTCAGGAACATAATGCAAAAGTAATGAGGATGACACCTATGAAGGAATTGATGTGACCGAAGGTCAAAGGTCAGCATACTGTAACTGGGTTTTGATATAGGGGTGACTTTAAAATGATTTTTCTCCAAATTTCTACAGTAAAATGCCACCAAAATGATACCAGAGGTAGAGTGAGATGTCAGGAACAATATGCAAAAGGAATGAGGATTACACCTACAGTATGAAGGAATTGATGTGACCTAAGGTCAAAGGTCAGCATACTGTAACTGGGTTTTGATACAGGGGTGACTTTAAAATGATTTTTCTCCAAATTTCTACAGTAAAATGCCACTAAAATGATACCAGTGGTAGAGTGAGATGTCAGGAACAATATGCAAAAGGAATGAGGATGACACCTATGAAGGAATTGATGTGACCTAAGGTCAAAGGTCAGCATTCTGTAACTGGGTTTTGATACAGGGGTGACTTTAAAATGATTTTTCTCCAGATTTCTACAGTAAAATGCCACCAAAATGATACCAGAGGTAGAGTGAGATGTCAGGAACATAATGCAAAAGGAATGAGGATGACACCTATGAAGGAATTGATGTGACCGAAGGTCAAAGGTCAGCATACTGTAACTGGGTTTTGATATAGGGGTGACTTTAAAATGATTTTTCTCCAAATTTCTACAGTAAAATGCCACCAAAAGGATACCAGAGGTAGAGTGAGATGTCAGGAACAATATGCAAAAGGAATGAGGATGACACCTATGAAGGAATTGATGTGACCTAAGGTCAAAGGTCAGCATACTGTAACTGGGTTTTGTTATAGGGGTGACTTCAAGCTTATTTTTCTCCAGATTTCTACAGTAAAATGCCACCAAAATGATACCAGAGGTAGAGTGAGATGTCAGGAACAATATGCAAAAGGAATGAGGATGACACCTATGACGGAATTGATGTGACCTAAGGTCAAAGGTCAGCATACTGTAACTGGGTTTTGATACAGGGGTGACTTTAAAATGATTTTTCTCCAAATTTCTACAGTAAAATGCCACTAAAATGATACCAGTGGTAGAGTGAGATGTCAGGAACAATATGCAAAAGGAATGAGGATGACACCTATGAAGGAATTGATGTGACCTAAGGTCAAAGGTCAGCATACTGTAACTGGGTTGTGTTATAGGGGTGAGTTTAAAATGATTTTTCTCCAGATTTCTACAGTAAAATGCCACCAAAATGATACCAGAGGTAGAGTGAGATGTCAGGAACATAATGTAGAAGTAATGAGGATGACACCTATGAAGGAATTGATGTGACCGAAGGTCAAAGGTCAGCATACTGTAACTGGGTTTTGATATAGGGGTGACTTTAAAATGATTTTTCTCCAAATTTCTACAGTAAAATGCCACCAAAATGATACCAGAGGTAGAGTGAGATGTCAGGAACAATATGCAAAAGGAATGAGGATTACACCTATGAAGGAATTGATGTGACCTAAGGTCAAAGGTCAGCATACTGTAACTGGGTTTTGATACAGGGGTGACTTTAAAATGATTTTTCTCCAAATTTCTACAGTAAAATGCCACAAAAATGATACCAGTGGTAGAGTGAGATGTCAGGAACAATATGCAAAAGGAATGAGGATGACACCTATGAAGGAATTGATGTGACCTAAGGTCAAAGGTCAGCATACTGTAACTGGGTTTTGATACAGGGGTGACTTTAAAATGATTTTTCTCCAGATTTCTACAGTAAAATGCCACCAAAATGATACCAGAGGTAGAGTGAGATGTCAGGAACAATATGCAAAAGGAATGAGGATGACACCTATGAAGGAATTGATGTGACCTAAGGTCAAAGGTCAGCATACTGTAACTGGGTTTTGATATAGGGGTGATTTTAAAATGATTTTTCTCCAGATTTCTACAGTAAAATGCCACCAAAATGATACCAGAGGTAGAGTGAGATGTCAGGAACAATATGCAAAAGGAATGAGGATGACACCTATGAAGGAATTGATGTGACCTAAGGTCAAAGGTCAGCATACTGTAACTGGGTTTTCATACAGGGGTGATTTTAAAATGATTTTTCTCCAAATTTCTACAGTAAAATGCCACCAAAATGATACCAGAGGTAGAGTGAGACACCAGGAACAATATGCAAAAGGAATGAGGATGACACCTATGAAGGAATTGATGTGACCTAAGGTCAAAGGTCAGCATACTGTAACTGGGTTTTGTTATAGGGGTGATTTTAAAATGATTTTTCTCCAGATTTCTACAGTAAAATGCCACCAAAATGATACCAGAGGTAGAGTGAGATGTCAGAAACAGTATGCAAAAGGAATGAGGATGACACCTATGAAGGAATTGATGTGACCTAAGGTCAAAGGTCAGCATACTGTAACTGGGTTTTGATATAGGGGTGACTTTAAAATGATTTTTCTCCAAATTTCTACAGTAAAATGCCACCAAAATGATACCAGAGGTAGAGTGAGATGTCAGGAACAATATGCAAAAGGAATGAGGATGACACCTATGAAGGAATTGATGTGACCTAAGGTCAAAGGTCAGCATACTGTAACTGGGTTTTGATATAGGGGTGAGTTTAAAATGATTTTTCTCCAGATTTCTACAGTAAAATGCCACCAAAATGATACCAGAGGTAGAGTGAGATGTCAGGAACATAATGCAAAAGTAAAGAGGATGACACCTATGAAGGAATTGATGTGACCTAAGGTCAAAGGTCAGCATACTGTAACTGGGTTTTGATATAGGGGTGACTTTAAAATGATTTTTCTCCAAATTTCTACAGTAAAATGCCACCAAAATGATACCAGAGGTAGAGTGAGATGTCAGGAACAATATGCAAAAGGAATGAGGATTACACCTATGAAGGAATTGATGTGACCTAAGGTCAAAGGTCAGCATACTGTAACTGGGTTTTGATACAGGGGTGACTTTAAAATGATTTTTCTCCAAATTTCTACAGTAAAATGCCACTAAAATGATACCAGTGGTAGAGTGAGATGTCAGGAACATAATGTAGAAGTAATGAGGATGACACCTATGAAGGAATTGATGTGACCGAAGGTCAAAGGTCAGCATACTGTAACTGGGTTTTGATATAGGGGTGACTTTAAAATGATTTTTCTCCAAATTTCTACAGTAAAATGCCACCAAAATGATACCAGAGGTAGAGTGAGATGTCAGGAACAATATGCAAAAGGAATGAGGATGACACCTATGAAGGAATTGATGTGACCTAAGGTCAAAGGTCAGCATACTGTAACTGGGTTTTGATATAGGGGTGATTTTAAAATGATTTTTCTCCAAATTTCTACAGTAAAATGCCACCAAAATGATACCAGAGGTAGAGTGAGATGTCAGGAACATAATGCAAAAGGAATGAGGATGACACCTATGAAGGAATTGATGTGACCTAAGGTCAAAGGTCAGCATACTGTAACTGGGTTGTGTTATAGGGGTGAGTTTAAAATGATTTTTCTCCAGATTTCTACAGTAAAATGCCACCAAAATGATACCAGAGGTAGAGTGAGATGTCAGGAACATAATGTAAAAGGAATGAGGATGACACCTATGAAGGAATTGATGTGACCTAAGGTCAAAGGTCAGCATACTGTAACTGGGTTTTGATATAGGGGTGACTTTAAAATGATTTTTCTCCAAATTTCTACAGTAAAATGCCACCAAAATGATACCAGAGGTAGAGTGAGATGTCAGGAACAATATGCAAAAGGAATGAGGATTACACCTATGAAGGAATTGATGTGACCTAAGGTCAAAGGTCAGCATACTGTAACTGGGTTTTGATATAGGGGTGACTTTAAAATGATTTTTCTCCAAATTTCTACAGTAAAATGCCACCAAAATGATACCAGAGGTAGAGTGAGATGTCAGGAACAATATGCAAAAGGAATGAGGATGACACCTATGAAGGAATTGATGTGACCTAAGGTCAAAGGTCAGCATACTGTAACTGGGTTTTGATATAGGGGTGACTTTAAAATGATTTTTCTCCAGATTTCTACAGTAAAATGCCACCAAAATGATACCAGAGGTAGAGTGAGATGTCAGGAACAATATGCAAAAGGAATGAGGATGACACCTATGAAGGAATTGATGTGACCTAAGGTCAAAGGTCAGCATACTGTAACTGGGTTTTGATATAGGGGTGATTTTAAAATGATTTTTCTCCAGATTTCTACAGTAAAATGCCACCAAAATGATACCAGAGGTAGAGTGAGATGTCAGGAACAATATGCAAAAGGAATGAGGATGACACCTATGAAGGAATTGATGTGACCTAAGGTCAAAGGTCAGCATACTGTAACTGGGTTTTGTTATAGGGGTGATTTTAAAATGATTTTTCTCCAAATTTCTACAGTAAAATGCCACCAAAATGATACCAGAGGTAGAGTGAGACACCAGGAACAATATGCAAAAGGAATGAGGATGACACCTATGAAGGAATTGATGTGACCTAAGGTCAAAGGTCAGCATACTGTAACTGGGTTTTGTTATAGTGGTGATTTTAAAATCATTTTTCTCCAGATTTCTACAGTAAAATGCCACCAAAATGATACCAGAGGTAGAGTGAGATGTCAGAAACAGTATGCAAAAGGAATGAGATGACACCTATGAAGGAATTGATGTGACCTAAGGTCAAAGGTCAGCATACTGTAACTGGGTTGTGTTATAGGGGTGAGTTTAAAACTGATTTTTTCCAGATTTCTACAGTAAAATGCCACCAAAATGATACCAGAGGTCATTTTGAACATTCATGCTAAAAGGAATGAATGGTAAATGGACTGCATTTATGTTGCCATATATATCAAAACCCAGCATACAACAGTTCAAAACACTTTATAGTAATTTCAGATTCATATACAGTAAAATTTTACCAAAATGATAACAAAAGTGAGATTGCAATATGCAAAAAATGAGGATGACACCTTTATTTTTCTAAGGTTTCAGCATACTGTAACTGGGTTTGTATAAATTTTCAAAATTTTTTCAAATTTTTGAATTCATGTCCATTTCTCAAAATGATACAGAGGGATTGTCATTGTTATGTTCAATGTTTATGAGTAATATTGGTTTTTTATCTGTTTGAATTGTTTGAACTGTTTGACAACTTTCTAGTATCTGACCTCGTGTTGTGTTGTGGGATGAGGTCAAAATGATTTTTCTAACTAACTAAATAACTAAAATATAACTAAGTAACTGGAACAAACTGAAAAGTGACTAAATGGACATTATTTAGCCCAGATTGCATATTAACTGGAAAATCAATTTTAACATGTTTTTATCACAGATTTCTAACAGTAAAAAAAAATGATACCAGAGGTAGAGTGAGATGTCAGGAACAATATGTTAAAAGGAAATGAGTGATGACACCTAATGAAGGAATTGATGTACCAAGGTCAAAGGTCAGCATTTAACTGTGTGTCTGGCTGGGTTTATGATATTTTTCTCCATTTCAACATAAATGCAGTCCATTTAGCATTTTTGCATTAGAGTGAATGGAGGTCAAAATGACCTCTTGGCGATTCTAGGTAAAATCTCTACTTTCTTCGCTCTCTTTTATATCAGAATTTCTACAGTAAAATGCCATAAAATGATACCAGAGAAGAGTGAGATGTCAGGAAAAGTATGCAAAAGGAATGAGGATTTTACACCTAAAGGAATTGATGTGACCTTAAGGTCAAAGGTCAGCATACTGTAACTGGGTTTGTTATAGGGGTGACTTAAAATGATTTTTCTCCAGATTTCTACAGTAAAATGCCACCAAAATGATACCAGAGGTAGAGTGAGACGCCAGGAACAATATGCAAAAGGAATGAGGATGACACCTATGAAGGAATTGATGTGACCTAAGGTCAAAGGTCAGCATACTGTAACTGGGTTTTGATATAGGGGTGATTTTAAAATGATTTTTCTCCAAATTTCTACAGTAAAATGCCACCAAAATGATACCAGAGGTAGAGTGAGATGTCAGGAACATAATGCAAAAGTAATGAGGATGACACCTATGAAGGAATTGATGTGACCTAAGGTCAAAGGTCAGCATACTGTAACTGGGTTTTGAAATAGGGATGACTTTAAAATGATTTTTCTCCAAATTTCTACAGTAAAATGCCACCAAAATGATACCAGAGGTAGAGTGAGATGTCAGGAACAGTATGCAAAAGGAATGAGGTTGACACCTATGAAGGAATTGATGTGACCTAAGGTCAAAGGTCAGCATACTGTAACTGGATTTTGTTATAAGGGTGACTTTAATGTAATTTTTCTCCAGATTTCTACAGTAAAATGCCACCAAAATGATAGCAGAGGTAGAGTGAGACACCAGGAACAATATGCAAAAAGAATGAGGATGACACCTATGAAGGAATTGATGTGACCTAAGGTCAAAGGTCAGCATACTGTAACTGGGTTTTGATATAGGGGTGAATTTAAAATGATTTTTCTCCAAATTTCTACAGTAAAATGCCACCAAAATGATACCAGAGGTAGAGTGAGACACCAGGAACAATATGCAAAAGGAATGAGGATGACACCTATGAAGGAATTGATGTGACCTAAGGTCAAAGGTCAGCATACTGTAACTGGGTTTTGTTATAGGGGTGATTTTAAAATCATTTTTCTCCAGATTTCTACAGTAAAATGCCACCAAAATGATACCAGAAGTAGAGTGAGATGTCAGAAACAGTATGCAAAAGGAATGATGATGACACCTATGAAGGAATTGATGTGACCTAAGGTCAAAGGTCAGCATACTGTAACTGGGTTGTGTTATAGGGGTGAGTTTAAAATGATTTTTCTCCAGATTTCTACAGTAAAATGCCACCAAAATGATACCAGAGGTAGAGTGAGATGTCAGGAACAATATGCAAAAGGAATGAGGATGACACCTATGAAGGAATTGATGTGACCTAAGGTCAAAGGTCAGCATACTGTAACTGGGTTTTGATATAGGGGTGACTTTAAAATGATTTTTCTCCAAATTTCTACAGTAAAATGCCACCAAAAGGATACCAGAGGTAGAGTGAGATGTCAGGAACAATATGCAAAAGGAATGAGGATGACACCTATGAAGGAATTGATGTGACCTAAGGTCAAAGGTCAGCATACTGTATATGGGTTTTGTTATAGGGGTGACTTCAAGCTTATTTTTCTCCAGATTTCTACAGTAAAATGCCACCAAAATGATACCAGAGGTAGAGTGAGATGTCAGGAACAATATGCAAAAGGAATGAGGATGACACCTATGAAGGAATTGATGTGACCTAAGGTCAAAGGTCAGCATACTGTAACTGGGTTTTGATATAGGGGTGACTTTAAAATGATTTTTCTCCAATTTCTACAGTAAAATGCCACCAAAATGATACCAGAGGTAGAGTGAGATGTCAGGAACAATATGCAAAAGGAATGAGGATGACACCTATGAAGGAATTGATGTGACCTAAGGTCAAAGGTCAGCATACTGTAACTGGGTTTTGTTATAGGGGTGAGTTTAAAATGATTTTTCTCCAGATTTCTACAGTAAAATGCCACCAAAATGATACCAGAGGTAGAGTGAGATGTCAGGAACAATATGCAAAAGGAATGAGGATGACACCTATGAAGGAATTGATGTGACCTAAGGTCAAAGGTCAGCATACTGTAACTGGGTTTTGATATAGGGGTGACTTTAAAATGATTTTTCTCCAGATTTCTACAGTAAAATGCCACCAAAATGATACCAGAGGTAGAGTGAGATGTCAGGAACAAAATGCAAAAGGAATGAGGATGACACCTATGAAGGAATTGATGTGACCTAAGGTCAAAGGTCAGCATACTGTAACTGGGTTTTGATATAGGGGTGACTTTAAAATGATTTTTCTCCAAATTTCTACAGTAAAATGCCACCAAAATGATACCAGAGGTAGAGTGAGATGTCAGGAACAATATGCAAAAGGAATGAGGATGACACCTATGAAGGAATTGATGTGACCTAAGGTCAAAGGTCAGCATACTGTAACTGGGTTTTGTTATAGGGGTGACTTTAAAATTATTTTTCTCCAGATTTCTACAGTAAAATGCCACCAAAATGATACCAGAGGTAGAGTGAGATGTCAGGAACAATATGCAAAAGGAATGAGGATGACACCTATGAAGGAATTGATGTGACCTAAGGTCAAAGGTCAGCATACTGTAACTGGGTTTTGATATAGGGGTGACTTTAAAATGATTTTTCTCCAAATTTCTACAGTAAAATGCCACCAAAATGATACCAGAGGTAGAGTGAGATGTCAGGAACAATATGCAAAAGGAATGAGGATGACACCTATGAAGGAATTGATGTGACCTAAGGTCAAAGGTCAGCATACTGTAACTGGGTTGTGTTATAGGGGTGAGTTTAAAATGATTTTTCTCCAGATTTCTACAGTAAAATGCCACCAAAATGATACCAGAGGTAGAGTGAGATGTCAGGAACAGTATGCAAAAGGAATGAGGATGACACCTATGAAGGAATTGATGTGACCTAAGGTCAAAGGTCAGCATACTGTAACTGGGTTTTGATATAGGGGTGACTTTAAAATGATTTTTCTCCAAATTTCTACAGTAAAATGCCACCAAAATGATACCAGAGGTAGAGTGAGATGTCAGGAACAATATGCAAAAGGAATGAGGATGACACCTATGAAGGAATTGATGTGACCTAAGGTCAAAGGTCAGCATATTGTAACTGGGTTTTGATATAGGGGTGACTTTAAAATGATTTTTCTCCAGATTTCTACAGTAAAATGCCACCAAAATGATACCAGAGGTAGAGTGAGATGTCAGGAACAATATGCAAAAGGAATGAGGATGACACCTATGAAGGAATTGATGTGACCTAAGGTCAAAGGTCAGCATACTGTAACTGGGTTTTGTTATAGGGGTGACTTTAAAATGATTTTTCTCCAGATTTCTACAGTAAAATGCCACCAAAATGATACCAGAGGTAGAGTGAGATGTCAGGAACAATATGCAAAAGGAATGAGGATGACACCTATGAAGGAATTGATGTGACCTAAGGTCAAAGGTCAGCATACTGTAACTGGGTTTTGATATAGGGGTGACTTTAAAATGATTTTTCTCCAAATTTCTACAGTAAAATGCCACCAAAATGATACCAGAGGTAGAGTGAGATGTCAGGAACAATATGCAAAAGGAATGAGGATGACACCTATGAAGGAATTGATGTGACCTAAGGTCAAAGGTCAGCATACTGTAACTGGGTTTGATATAGGGGTGACTTTAAAATGATTTTTCTCCAGATTTCTACAGTAAAATGCCACCAAAATGATACCAGAGGTAGAGTGAGATGTCAGGAACAATATGCAAAAGGAATGAGGATGACACCTATGAAGGAATTGATGTGACCTAAGGTCAAAGGTCAGCATACTGTAACTGGGTTTTGATATAGGGGTGACTTTAAAATGATTTTTCTCCAAATTTCTACAGTAAAATGCCACCAAAATGATACCAGAGGTAGAGTGAGATGTCAGGAACAATATGCAAAAGGAATGAGGATGACACCTATGAAGGAATTGATGTGACCTAAGGTCAAAGGTCAGCATACTGTAACTGGGTTTTGATATAGGGGTGACTTTAAAATGATTTTTCTCCAGATTTCTACAGTAAAATGCCACCAAAATGATACCAGAGGTAGAGTGAGATGTCAGGAACAATATGCAAAAGGAATGAGGATGACACCTATGAAGGAATTGATGTGACCTAAGGTCAAAGGTCAGCATACTGTAACTGGGTTTTGATATAGGGGTGACTTTAAAATGATTTTTCTCCAAATTTCTACAGTAAAATGCCACCAAAATGATACCAGAGGTAGAGTGAGATGTCAGGAACAATATGCAAAAGGAATGAGGATGACACCTATGAAGGAATTGATGTGACCTAAGGTCAAAGGTCAGCATACTGTAACTGGGTTTTGATATAGGGGTGACTTTAAAATGATTTTTCTCCAGATTTCTACAGTAAAATGCCACCAAAATGATACCAGAGGTAGAGTGAGATGTCAGGAACAAATGTAAAAGGAATGAGGATGACACCTATGAAGGAATTGATGTGACCTAAGGTCAAAGGTCAGCATACTGTAACTGGGTTTTGATATAGGGGTGACTTTAAAATGATTTTTCTCCAAATTTCTACAGTAAAATGCCACCAAAATGATACCAGAGGTAGAGTGAGATGTCAGGAACAATATGCAAAAGGAATGAGGATGACACCTATGAAGGAATTGATGTGACCTAAGGTCAAAGGTCAGCATACTGTAACTGGGTTTTGTTATAGGGGTGACTTTAAAATGATTTTTCTCCAGATTTCTACAGTAAAATGCCACCAAAATGATACCAGAGGTAGAGTGAGATGTCAGGAACAATATGCAAAAGGAATGAGGATGACACCTATGAAGGAATTGATGTGACCTAAGGTCAAAGGTCAGCATACTGTAACTGGGTTTTGATATAGGGGTGACTTTAAAATGATTTTTCTCCAAATTTCTACAGTAAAATGCCACCAAAATGATACCAGAGGTAGAGTGAGATGTCAGGAACAATATGCAAAAGGAATGAGGATGACACCTATGAAGGAATTGATGTGACCTAAGGTCAAAGGTCAGCATACTGTAACTGGGTTTTGTTATAGGGGTGACTTTAATGTTATTTTTCTCCAGATTTCTACAGTAAAATGCCACCAAAATGATACCAGAAGTAGAGTGAGATGTTGGGAACATAATGCACAAGGAATGAGGATGACACCTATGAAGGAATTGATGTGACCTAAGGTCAAAGGTCAGCATATTGTAACTGGGTTTTGATGTAGGGGTGACTTTAAAATGATTTTTCTCCAGATTTCTACAGTAAAATGCCACCAAAATGATACCAGAGGTAGAGTGAGATGTCAGGAACAATATGCAAAAGGAATGAGGATGACA
Organism: Decapterus maruadsi; assembly: GCA_030347415.2. Classification (NCBI taxonomy): domain Eukaryota; kingdom Metazoa; phylum Chordata; class Actinopteri; order Carangiformes; family Carangidae; genus Decapterus; species Decapterus maruadsi. The sequence continues at coordinate 30,789 of JARUPV020000042.1, read as the reverse complement.
CCTATGAAGGAATTGATGTGACCTAAGGTCAAAGGTCAGCATACTGTAACTGGGTTTTGATATAGGGGTGACTTTAAAATGATTTTTCTCCAGATTTCTACAGTAAAATGCCACCAAAATGATACCAGAGGTAGAGTGAGATGTCAGGAACAATATGCAAAAGGAATGAGGATGACACCTATGAAGGAATTGATGTGACCTAAGGTCAAAGGTCAGCATACTGTAACTGGGTTTTGATATAGGGGTGACTTTAAAATGATTTTTCTCCAAATTTCTACAGTAAAATGCCACCAAAATGATACCAGAGGTAGAGTGAGATGTCAGGAACAATATGCAAAAGGAATGAGGATGACACCTATGAAGGAATTGATGTGACCTAAGGTCAAAGGTCAGCATACTGTAACTGGGTTTTGTTATAGGGGTGACTTTAAAATGATTTTTCTCCAGATTTCTACAGTAAAATGCCACCAAAATGATACCAGAGGTAGAGTGAGATGTCAGGAACAATATGCAAAAGGAATGAGGATGACACCTATGAAGGAATTGATGTGACCTAAGGTCAAAGGTCAGCATACTGTAACTGGGTTTTGATATAGGGGTGACTTTAAAATGATTTTTCTCCAAATTTCTACAGTAAAATGCCACCAAAATGATACCAGAGGTAGAGTGAGATGTCAGGAACAATATGCAAAAGGAATGAGGATGACACCTATGAAGGAATTGATGTGACCTAAGGTCAAAGGTCAGCATACTGTAACTGGGTTTTGATATAGGGGTGACTTTAAAATGATTTTTCTCCAAATTTCTACAGTAAAATGCCACCAAAATGATACCAGAGGTAGAGTGAGATGTCAGGAACAATATGCAAAAGGAATGAGGATGACACCTATGAAGGAATTGATGTGACCTAAGGTCAAAGGTCAGCATACTGTAACTGGGTTTTGATATAGGGGTGACTTTAAAATGATTTTTCTCCAGATTTCTACAGTAAAATGCCACCAAAATGATACCAGAGGTAGAGTGAGATGTCAGGAACAATATGCAAAAGGAATGAGGATGACACCTATGAAGGAATTGATGTGACCTAAGGTCAAAGGTCAGCATACTGTAACTGGGTTTTGATATAGGGGTGACTTTAAAATGATTTTTCTCCAGATTTCTACAGTAAAATGCCACCAAAATGATACCAGAGGTAGAGTGAGATGTCAGGAACAATATGCAAAAGGAATGAGGATGACACCTATGAAGGAATTGATGTGACCTAAGGTCAAAGGTCAGCATACTGTAACTGGGTTTTGATATAGGGGTGACTTTAAAATGATTTTTCTCCAGATTTCTACAGTAAAATGCCACCAAAATGATACCAGAGGTAGAGTGAGATGTCAGGAACAATATGCAAAAGGAATGAGGATGACACCTATGAAGGAATTGATGTGACCTAAGGTCAAAGGTCAGCATACTGTAACTGGGTTTTGATATAGGGGTGACTTTAAAATGATTTTTCTCCAGATTTCTACAGTAAAATGCCACCAAAATGATACCAGAGGTAGAGTGAGATGTCAGGAACAATATGCAAAAGGAATGAGGATGACACCTATGAAGGAATTGATGTGACCTAAGGTCAAAGGTCAGCATACTGTAACTGGGTTTTGATATAGGGGTGACTTTAAAATGATTTTTCTCCAGATTTCTACAGTAAAATGCCACCAAAATGATACCAGAGGTAGAGTGAGATGTCAGGAACAATATGCAAAAGGAATGAGGATGACACCTATGAAGGAATTGATGTGACCTAAGGTCAAAGGTCAGCATACTGTAACTGGGTTTTGATATAGGGGTGACTTTAAAATGATTTTTCTCCAAATTTCTACAGTAAAATGCCACCAAAATGATACCAGAGGTAGAGTGAGATGTCAGGAACAATATGCAAAAGGAATGAGGATGACACCTATGAAGGAATTGATGTGACCTAAGGTCAAAGGTCAGCATACTGTAACTGGGTTTTGTTATAGGGGTGACTTTAAAATGATTTTTCTCCAGATTTCTACAGTAAAATGCCACCAAAATGATACCAGAGGTAGAGTGAGATGTCAGGAACAATATGCAAAAGGAATGAGGATGACACCTATGAAGGAATTGATGTGACCTAAGGTCAAAGGTCAGCATACTGTAACTGGGTTTTGATATAGGGGTGACTTTAAAATGATTTTTCTCCAGATTTCTACAGTAAAATGCCACCAAAATGATACCAGAGGTAGAGTGAGATGTCAGGAACAATATGCAAAAGGAATGAGGATGACACCTATGAAGGAATTGATGTGACCTAAGGTCAAAGGTCAGCATACTGTAACTGGGTTTTGATATAGGGGTGACTTTAAAATGATTTTTCTCCAGATTTCTACAGTAAAATGCCACCAAAATGATACCAGAGGTAGAGTGAGATGTCAGGAACAATATGCAAAAGGAATGAGGATGACACCTATGAAGGAATTGATGTGACCTAAGGTCAAAGGTCAGCATACTGTAACTGGGTTTTGATATAGGGGTGACTTTAAAATGATTTTTCTCCAGATTTCTACAGTAAAATGCCACCAAAATGATACCAGAGGTAGAGTGAGATGTCAGGAACAATATGCAAAAGGAATGAGGATGACACCTATGAAGGAATTGATGTGACCTAAGGTCAAAGGTCAGCATACTGTAACTGGGTTTTGATATAGGGGTGACTTTAAAATGATTTTTCTCCAGATTTCTACAGTAAAATGCCACCAAAATGATACCAGAGGTAGAGTGAGATGTCAGGAACAATATGCAAAAGGAATGAGGATGACACCTATGAAGGAATTGATGTGACCTAAGGTCAAAGGTCAGCATACTGTAACTGGGTTTTGATATAGGGGTGACTTTAAAATGATTTTTCTCCAAATTTCTACAGTAAAATGCCACCAAAATGATACCAGAGGTAGAGTGAGATGTCAGGAACAATATGCAAAAGGAATGAGGATGACACCTATGAAGGAATTGATGTGACCTAAGGTCAAAGGTCAGCATACTGTAACTGGGTTTTGATATAGGGGTGACTTTAAAATGATTTTTCTCCAGATTTCTACAGTAAAATGCCACCAAAATGATACCAGAGGTAGAGTGAGATGTCAGGAACAATATGCAAAAGGAATGAGGATGACACCTATGAAGGAATTGATGTGACCTAAGGTCAAAGGTCAGCATACTGTAACTGGGTTTTGATATAGGGGTGACTTTAAAATGATTTTTCTCCAGATTTCTACAGTAAAATGCCACCAAAATGATACCAGAGGTAGAGTGAGATGTCAGGAACAATATGCAAAAGGAATGAGGATGACACCTATGAAGGAATTGATGTGACCTAAGGTCAAAGGTCAGCATACTGTAACTGGGTTTTGTTATAGGGGTGACTTTAAAATGATTTTTCTCCAGATTTCTACAGTAAAATGCCACCAAAATGATACCAGAGGTAGAGTGAGATGTCAGGAACAATATGCAAAAGGAATGAGGATGACACCTATGAAGGAATTGATGTGACCTAAGGTCAAAGGTCAGCATACTGTAACTGGGTTTTGATATAGGGGTGACTTTAAAATGATTTTTCTCCAGATTTCTACAGTAAAATGCCACCAAAATGATACCAGAGGTAGAGTGAGATGTCAGGAACAATATGCAAAAGGAATGAGGATGACACCTATGAAGGAATTGATGTGACCTAAGGTCAAAGGTCAGCATACTGTAACTGGGTTTTGATATAGGGGTGACTTTAAAATGATTTTTCTCCAGATTTCTACAGTAAAATGCCACCAAAATGATACCAGAGGTAGAGTGAGATGTCAGGAACAATATGCAAAAGGAATGAGGATGACACCTATGAAGGAATTGATGTGACCTAAGGTCAAAGGTCAGCATACTGTAACTGGGTTTTGATATAGGGGTGACTTTAAAATGATTTTTCTCCAGATTTCTACAGTAAAATGCCACCAAAATGATACCAGAGGTAGAGTGAGATGTCAGGAACAATATGCAAAAGGAATGAGGATGACACCTATGAAGGAATTGATGTGACCTAAGGTCAAAGGTCAGCATACTGTAACTGGGTTTTGATATAGGGGTGACTTTAAAATGATTTTTCTCCAGATTTCTACAGTAAAATGCCACCAAAATGATACCAGAGGTAGAGTGAGATGTCAGGAACAATATGCAAAAGGAATGAGGATGACACCTATGAAGGAATTGATGTGACCTAAGGTCAAAGGTCAGCATACTGTAACTGGGTTTTGATATAGGGGTGACTTTAAAATGATTTTTCTCCAGATTTCTACAGTAAAATGCCACCAAAATGATACCAGAGGTAGAGTGAGATGTCAGGAACAATATGCAAAAGGAATGAGGATGACACCTATGAAGGAATTGATGTGACCTAAGGTCAAAGGTCAGCATACTGTAACTGGGTTTTGATATAGGGGTGACTTTAAAATGATTTTTCTCCAGATTTCTACAGTAAAATGCCACCAAAATGATACCAGAGGTAGAGTGAGATGTCAGGAACAATATGCAAAAGGAATGAGGATGACACCTATGAAGGAATTGATGTGACCTAAGGTCAAAGGTCAGCATACTGTAACTGGGTTTTGTTATAGGGGTGACTTTAAAATGATTTTTCTCCAGATTTCTACAGTAAAATGCCACCAAAATGATACCAGAGGTAGAGTGAGATGTCAGGAACAATATGCAAAAGGAATGAGGATGACACCTATGAAGGAATTGATGTGACCTAAGGTCAAAGGTCAGCATACTGTAACTGGGTTTTGATATAGGGGTGACTTTAAAATGATTTTTCTCCAGATTTCTACAGTAAAATGCCACCAAAATGATACCAGAGGTAGAGTGAGATGTCAGGAACAATATGCAAAAGGAATGAGGATGACACCTATGAAGGAATTGATGTGACCTAAGGTCAAAGGTCAGCATACTGTAACTGGGTTTTGTTATAGGGGTGACTTTAAAATGATTTTTCTCCAGATTTCTACAGTAAAATGCCACCAAAATGATACCAGAGGTAGAGTGAGATGTCAGGAACAATATGCAAAAGGAATGAGGATGACACCTATGAAGGAATTGATGTGACCTAAGGTCAAAGGTCAGCATACTGTAACTGGGTTTTGTTATAGGGGTGACTTTAAAATGATTTTTCTCCAGATTTCTACAGTAAAATGCCACCAAAATGATACCAGAGGTAGAGTGAGATGTCAGGAACAATATGCAAAAGGAATGAGGATGACACCTATGAAGGAATTGATGTGACCTAAGGTCAAAGGTCAGCATACTGTAACTGGGTTTTGATATAGGGGTGACTTTAAAATGATTTTTCTCCAGATTTCTACAGTAAAATGCCACCAAAATGATACCAGAGGTAGAGTGAGATGTCAGGAACAATATGCAAAAGGAATGAGGATGACACCTATGAAGGAATTGATGTGACCTAAGGTCAAAGGTCAGCATACTGTAACTGGGTTTTGATATAGGGGTGACTTTAAAATGATTTTTCTCCAGATTTCTACAGTAAAATGCCACCAAAATGATACCAGAGGTAGAGTGAGATGTCAGGAACAATATGCAAAAGGAATGAGGATGACACCTATGAAGGAATTGATGTGACCTAAGGTCAAAGGTCAGCATACTGTAACTGGGTTTTGATATAGGGGTGACTTTAAAATGATTTTTCTCCAGATTTCTACAGTAAAATGCCACCAAAATGATACCAGAGGTAGAGTGAGATGTCAGGAACAATATGCAAAAGGAATGAGGATGACACCTATGAAGGAATTGATGTGACCTAAGGTCAAAGGTCAGCATACTGTAACTGGGTTTTGATATAGGGGTGACTTTAAAATGATTTTTCTCCAGATTTCTACAGTAAAATGCCACCAAAATGATACCAGAGGTAGAGTGAGATGTCAGGAACAATATGCAAAAGGAATGAGGATGACACCTATGAAGGAATTGATGTGACCTAAGGTCAAAGGTCAGCATACTGTAACTGGGTTTTGATATAGGGGTGACTTTAAAATGATTTTTCTCCAGATTTCTACAGTAAAATGCCACCAAAATGATACCAGAGGTAGAGTGAGATGTCAGGAACAATATGCAAAAGGAATGAGGATGACACCTATGAAGGAATTGATGTGACCTAAGGTCAAAGGTCAGCATACTGTAACTGGGTTGTGTTATAGGGGTGACTTTAAAATGATTTTTCTCCAGATTTCTACAGTAAAATGCCACCAAAATGATACCAGAGGTAGAGTGAGATGTCAGGAACAATATGCAAAAGGAATGAGGATGACACCTATGAAGGAATTGATGTGACCTAAGGTCAAAGGTCAGCATACTGTAACTGGGTTTTGATATAGGGGTGACTTTAAAATGATTTTTCTCCAGATTTCTACAGTAAAATGCCACCAAAATGATACCAGAGGTAGAGTGAGATGTCAGGAACAATATGCAAAAGGAATGAGGATGACACCTATGAAGGAATTGATGTGACCTAAGGTCAAAGGTCAGCATACTGTAACTGGGTTGTGTTATAGGGGTGACTTTAAAATGATTTTTCTCCAGATTTCTACAGTAAAATGCCACCAAAATGATACCAGAGGTAGAGTGAGATGTCAGGAACAATATGCAAAAGGAATGAGGATGACACCTATGAAGGAATTGATGTGACCTAAGGTCAAAGGTCAGCATACTGTAACTGGGTTTTGATATAGGGGTGACTTTAAAATGATTTTTCTCCAGATTTCTACAGTAAAATGCCACCAAAATGATACCAGAGGTAGAGTGAGATGTCAGGAACAATATGCAAAAGGAATGAGGATGACACCTATGAAGGAATTGATGTGACCTAAGGTCAAAGGTCAGCATACTGTAACTGGGTTTTGATATAGGGGTGACTTTAAAATGATTTTTCTCCAGATTTCTACAGTAAAATGCCACCAAAATGATACCAGAGGTAGAGTGAGATGTCAGGAACAATATGCAAAAGGAATGAGGATGACACCTATGAAGGAATTGATGTGACCTAAGGTCAAAGGTCAGCATACTGTAACTGGGTTTTGATATAGGGGTGACTTTAAAATGATTTTTCTCCAGATTTCTACAGTAAAATGCCACCAAAATGATACCAGAGGTAGAGTGAGATGTCAGGAACAATATGCAAAAGGAATGAGGATGACACCTATGAAGGAATTGATGTGACCTAAGGTCAAAGGTCAGCATACTGTAACTGGGTTTTGTTATAGGGGTGACTTTAAAATGATTTTTCTCCAGATTTCTACAGTAAAATGCCACCAAAATGATACCAGAGGTAGAGTGAGATGTCAGGAACAATATGCAAAAGGAATGAGGATGACACCTATGAAGGAATTGATGTGACCTAAGGTCAAAGGTCAGCATACTGTAACTGGGTTTTGATATAGGGGTGACTTTAAAATGATTTTTCTCCAGATTTCTACAGTAAAATGCCACCAAAATGATACCAGAGGTAGAGTGAGATGTCAGGAACAATATGCAAAAGGAATGAGGATGACACCTATGAAGGAATTGATGTGACCTAAGGTCAAAGGTCAGCATACTGTAACTGGGGTTTGATATAGGGGTGACTTTAAAATGATTTTTCTCCAGATTTCTACAGTAAAATGCCACCAAAATGATACCAGAGGTAGAGTGAGATGTCAGGAACAATATGCAAAAGGAATGAGGATGACACCTATGAAGGAATTGATGTGACCTAAGGTCAAAGGTCAGCATACTGTAACTGGGTTTTGTTATAGGGGTGACTTTAAAATGATTTTTCTCCAGATTTCTACAGTAAAATGCCACCAAAATGATACCAGAGGTAGAGTGAGATGTCAGGAACAATATGCAAAAGGAATGAGGATGACACCTATGAAGGAATTGATGTGACCTAAGGTCAAAGGTCAGCATACTGTAACTGGGTTTTGATATAGGGGTGACTTTAAAATGATTTTTCTCCAGATTTCTACAGTAAAATGCCACCAAAATGATACCAGAGGTAGAGTGAGATGTCAGGAACAATATGCAAAAGGAATGAGGATGACACCTATGAAGGAATTGATGTGACCTAAGGTCAAAGGTCAGCATACTGTAACTGGGTTTTGATATAGGGGTGACTTTAAAATGATTTTTCTCCAGATTTCTACAGTAAAATGCCACCAAAATGATACCAGAGGTAGAGTGAGATGTCAGGAACAATATGCAAAAGGAATGAGGATGACACCTATGAAGGAATTGATGTGACCTAAGGTCAAAGGTCAGCATACTGTAACTGGGTTTTGATATAGGGGTGACTTTAAAATGATTTTTCTCCAGATTTCTACAGTAAAATGCCACCAAAATGATACCAGAGGTAGAGTGAGATGTCAGGAACAATATGCAAAAGGAATGAGGATGACACCTATGAAGGAATTGATGTGACCTAAGGTCAAAGGTCAGCATACTGTAACTGGGTTTTGTTATAGGGGTGACTTTAAAATGATTTTTCTCCAGATTTCTACAGTAAAATGCCACCAAAATGATACCAGAGGTAGAGTGAGATGTCAGGAACAATATGCAAAAGGAATGAGGATGACACCTATGAAGGAATTGATGTGACCTAAGGTCAAAGGTCAGCATACTGTAACTGGGTTTTGATATAGGGGTGACTTTAAAATGATTTTTCTCCAGATTTCTACAGTAAAATGCCACCAAAATGATACCAGAGGTAGAGTGAGATGTCAGGAACAATATGCAAAAGGAATGAGGATGACACCTATGAAGGAATTGATGTGACCTAAGGTCAAAGGTCAGCATACTGTAACTGGGTTTTGATATAGGGGTGACTTTAAAATGATTTTTCTCCAGATTTCTACAGTAAAATGCCACCAAAATGATACCAGAGGTAGAGTGAGATGTCAGGAACAATATGCAAAAGGAATGAGGATGACACCTATGAAGGAATTGATGTGACCTAAGGTCAAAGGTCAGCATACTGTAACTGGGTTGTGTTATAGGGGTGACTTTAAAATGATTTTTCTCCAGATTTCTACAGTAAAATGCCACCAAAATGATACCAGAGGTAGAGTGAGATGTCAGGAACAATATGCAAAAGGAATGAGGATGACACCTATGAAGGAATTGATGTGACCTAAGGTCAAAGGTCAACATAGTGTAACTGGGTTTTGATATAGGGGTGACTTTAAAATGATTTTTCTCCAGATTTCTACAGTAAAATGCCACCAAAATGATACCAGAGGTAGAGTGAGATGTCAGGAACAATATGCAAAAGGAATGAGGATGACACCTATGAAGGAATTGATGTGACCTAAGGTCAAAGGTCAGCATACTGTAACTGGGTTTTGATATAGGGGTGACTTTAAAATGATTTTTCTCCAGATTTCTACAGTAAAATGCCACCAAAATGATACCAGAGGTAGAGTGAGATGTCAGGAACAATATGCAAAAGGAATGAGGATGACACCTATGAAGGAATTGATGTGACCTAAGGTCAAAGGTCAGCATACTGTAACTGGGTTTTGATATAGGGGTGACTTTAAAATGATTTTTCTCCAGATTTCTACAGTAAAATGCCACCAAAATGATACCAGAGGTAGAGTGAGATGTCAGGAACAATATGCAAAAGGAATGAGGATGACACCTATGAAGGAATTGATGTGACCTAAGGTCAAAGGTCAGCATACTGTAACTGGGTTTTGATATAGGGGTGACTTTAAAATGATTTTTCTCCAGATTTCTACAGTAAAATGCCACCAAAATGATACCAGAGGTAGAGTGAGATGTCAGGAACAATATGCAAAAGGAATGAGGATGACACCTATGAAGGAATTGATGTGACCTAAGGTCAAAGGTCAGCATACTGTAACTGGGTTTTGATATAGGGGTGACTTTAAAATGATTTTTCTCCAGATTTCTACAGTAAAATGCCACCAAAATGATACCAGAGGTAGAGTGAGATGTCAGGAACAATATGCAAAAGGAATGAGGATGACACCTATGAAGGAATTGATGTGACCTAAGGTCAAAGGTCAGCATACTGTAACTGGGTTTTGATATAGGGGTGACTTTAAAATGATTTTTCTCCAGATTTCTACAGTAAAATGCCACCAAAATGATACCAGAGGTAGAGTGAGATGTCAGGAACAATATGCAAAAGGAATGAGGATGACACCTATGAAGGAATTGATGTGACCTAAGGTCAAAGGTCAGCATACTGTAACTGGGTTTTGTTATAGGGGTGACTTTAAAATGATTTTTCTCCAGATTTCTACAGTAAAATGCCACCAAAATGATACCAGAGGTAGAGTGAGATGTCAGGAACAATATGCAAAAGGAATGAGGATGACACCTATGACGGAATTGATGTGACCTAAGGTCAAAGGTCAGCATACTGTAACTGGGTTTTGATATAGGGGTGACTTTAAAATGATTTTTCTCCAGATTTCTACAGTAAAATGCCACCAAAATGATACCAGAGGTAGAGTGAGATGTCAGGAACAATATGCAAAAGGAATGAGGATGACACCTATGAAGGAATTGATGTGACCTAAGGTCAAAGGTCAGCATACTGTAACTCGATTTTGTTATAGGGGTGACTTTACAATGATTTTTCTCCAGATTTCTACAGTAAAATGCCACCAAAATGATACCAGAGGTAGAGTGAGATGTCAGGAACAATATGCAAAAGGAATGAGGATGACACCTATGAAGGAATTGATGTGACCTAAGGTCAAAGGTCAGCATACTGTAACTGGGTTTTGATATAGGGGTGACTTTAAAATGATTTTTCTCCAGATTTCTACAGTAAAATGCCACCAAAATGATACCAGAGGTAGAGTGAGATGTCAGGAACAATATGCAAAAGGAATGAGGATGACACCTATGAAGGAATTGATGTGACCTAAGGTCAAAGGTCAGCATACTGTAACTGGGTTTTGATATAGGGGTGACTTTAAAATGATTTTTCTCCAGATTTCTACAGTAAAATGCCACCAAAATGATACCAGAGGTAGAGTGAGATGTCAGGAACAATATGCAAAAGGAATGAGGATGACACCTATGAAGGAATTGATGTGACCTAAGGTCAAAGGTCAGCATACTGTAACTGGGTTTTGATATAGGGGTGACTTTAAAATGGTTTTTCTCCAGATTTCTACAGTAAAATGCCACCAAAATGATACCAGAGGTAGAGTGAGATGTCAGGAACAATATGCAAAAGGAATGAGGATGACACCTATGAAGGAATTGATGTGACCTAAGGTCAAAGGTCAGCATACTGTAACTGGGTTTTGATATAGGGGTGACTTTAAAATGTTTTTTCTCCAGATTTCTACAGTAAAATGCCACCAAAATGATACCAGAGGTAGAGTGAGATGTCAGGAACAATATGCAAAAGGAATGAGGATGACACCTATGAAGGAATTGATGTGACCTAAGGTCAAAGGTCAGCATACTGTAACTGGGTTTTGATATAGGGGTGACTTTAAAATGATTTTTCTCCAGATTTCTACAGTAAAATGCCACCAAAATGATACCAGAGGTAGAGTGAGATGTCAGGAACAATATGCAAAAGGAATGAGGATGACACCTATGAAGGAATTGATGTGACCTAAGGTCAAAGGTCAGCATACTGTAACTGGGTTTTGATATAGGGGTGACTTTAAAATGATTTTTCTCCAGATTTCTACAGTAAAATGCCACCAAAATGATACCAGAGGTAGAGTGAGATGTCAGGAACAATATGCAAAAGGAATGAGGATGACACCTATGAAGGAATTGATGTGACCTAAGGTCAAAGGTCAGCATACTGTAACTGGGTTTTGTTATAGGGTGACTTTAAAATGATTTTTCTCCAGATTTCTACAGTAAAATGCCACCAAAATGATACCAGAGGTAGAGTGAGATGTCAGGAACAATATGCAAAAGGAATGAGGATGACACCTATGAAGGAATTGATGTGACCTAAGGTCAAAGGTCAGCATACTGTAACTGGGTTTTGATATAGGGGTGACTTTAAAATGATTTTTCTCCAGATTTCTACAGTAAAATGCCACCAAAATGATACCAGAGGTAGAGTGAGATGTCAGGAACAATATGCAAAAGGAATGAGGATGACACCTATGAAGGAATTGATGTGACCTAAGGTCAAAGGTCAGCATACTGTAACTGGGTTTTGATATAGGGGTGACTTTAAAATGATTTTTCTCCAGATTTCTACAGTAAAATGCCACCAAAATGATACCAGAGGTAGAGTGAGATGTCAGGAACAATATGCAAAAGGAATGAGGATGACACCTATGAAGGAATTGATGTGACCTAAGGTCAAAGGTCAGCATACTGTAACTGGGTTTTGATATAGGGGTGACTTTAAAATGATTTTTCTCCAGATTTCTACAGTAAAATGCCACCAAAATGATACCAGAGGTAGAGTGAGATGTCAGGAACAATATGCAAAAGGAATGAGGATGACACCTATGAAGGAATTGATGTGACCTAAGGTCAAAGGTCAGCATACTGTAACTGGGTTTTGATATAGGGGTGACTTTAAAATGATTTTTCTCCAGATTTCTACAGTAAAATGCCACCAAAATGATACCAGAGGTAGAGTGAGATGTCAGGAACAATATGCAAAAGGAATGAGGATGACACCTATGAAGGAATTGATGTGACCTAAGGTCAAAGGTCAGCATACTGTAACTGGGTTTTGATATAGGGGTGACTTTAAAATGATTTTTCTCCAGATTTCTACAGTAAAATGCCACCAAAATGATACCAGAGGTAGAGTGAGATGTCAGGAACAATATGCAAAAGGAATGAGGATGACACCTATGAAGGAATTGATGTGACCTAAGGTCAAAGGTCAGCATACTGTAACTGGGTTTTGTTATAGGGGTGACTTTAAAATGATTTTTCTCCAGATTTCTACAGTAAAATGCCACCAAAATGATACCAGAGGTAGAGTGAGATGTCAGGAACAATGCAAAAAAGTCATGAGGATGACACCTATGAAGGAATTGATGTGACCTAAGGTCAAAGGTCAGCATACTGTAACTGGGTTTTGTTATAGGGGTGACTTTAAAATGATTTTTCTCCAGATTTCTACAGTAAAATGCCACCAAAATGATACCAGAGGTAGAGTGAGATGTCAGGAACAGTATGTAAAAGGAATGAGGATGACACCTATGAAGGAATTGATGTGACCTAAGGTCAAAGGTCAGCATACTGTAACTGGGTTGTGTTATAGGGGTGACTTTAAAATGATTTTTCTCCAGATTTCTACAGTAAAATGCCACCAAAATTATACCAGAGGTAGAGTGAGATGTCAGGAACAATATGCAAAAGGAATGAGGATAACACCTATGAAGGAATTGATGTGACCTAAGGTCAAAGGTCAGCATATTGTAACTGGGTTTTGATAGGGGTGACTTTAAAATGATTTTTCTCCAGATTTCTACAGTAAAATGCCACCAAAATGATACCAGAGGTAGAGTGAGATGTCAGGAACAATATGCAAAAGGAATGAGGATGACACCTATGAAGGAATTGATGTGAGGAAAGGTCAAAGGTCAGCATACTGTAACTGGGTTTTGATATAGGGGTGACTTTAAAATGATTTTTCTCCAAATTTCTACAGTAAAATGCCACCAAAATGATACCAGAGGTAGAGTGAGATGTCAGGAACAATATGCAAAAGGAATGAGGATGACACCTATGAAGGAATTGATGTGACCTAAGGTCAAAGGTCAGCATACTGTAACTGGGTTTTGATATAGGGGTGACTTTAAAATGATTTTTCTCCAGATTTCTACAGTAAAATGCCACCAAAATGATACCAGAGGTAGAGTGAGATGTCAGGAACAATATGCAAAAGGAATGAGGATGACACCTATGAAGGAATTGATGTGACCTAAGGTCAAAGGTCAGCATACTGTAACTGGGTTTTGATATAGGGGTGACTTTAAAATGATTTTTCTCCAGATTTCTACAGTAAAATGCCACCAAAATGATACCAGAGAGTAGAGTGAGATGTCAGGAACAATATGCAAAAGGAATGAGGATGACACCTATGAAGGAATTGATGTGACCTAAGGTCAAAGGTCAGCATACTGTAACTGGGTTTTGATATAGGGGTGACTTTAAAATGATTTTTCTCCAGATTTCTACAGTAAAATGCCACCAAAATGATACCAGAGGTAGAGTGAGATGTCAGGAACAATATGCAAAAGGAATGAGGATGACACCTATGAAGGAATTGATGTGACCTAAGGTCAAAGGTCAGCATACTGTAACTGGGTTTTGATATAGGGGTGACTTTAAAATGATTTTTCTCCAGATTTCTACAGTAAAATGCCACCAAAATGATACCAGAGGTAGAGTGAGATGTAAGGAACAATGCAAAAGGAATGAGGATGACACATCTGAAGGAATTGATGTGACCTAAGGTCAAAGGTCAGCATACTGTAACTGGGTTTTGATATAGGGGTGACTTTAAAATGATTTTTCTCCAGATTTCTACAGTAAAATGCCACCAAAATGATACCAGAGGTAGAGTGAGATGTCAGGAACAATATGCAAAAGGAATGAGGATGACACCTATGAAGGAATTGATGTGACCTAAGGTCAAAGGTCAGCATACTGTAACTGGGTTTTGATATAGGGGTGACTTTAAAATGATTTTTCTCCAGATTTCTACAGTAAAATGCCACCAAAATGATACCAGAGGTAGAGTGAGATGTCAGGAACAATATGCAAAAGGAATGAGGATGACACCTATGAAGGAATTGATGTGACCTAAGGTCAAAGGTCAGCATACTGTAACTGGGTTTTGATATAGGGGTGACTTTAAAATGATTTTTCTCCAGATTTCTACAGTAAAATGCCACCAAAATGATACCAGAGGTAGAGTGAGATGTCAGGAACAATATGCAAAAGGAATGAGGATGACACCTATGAAGGAATTGATGTGACCTAAGGTCAAAGGTCAGCATACTGTAACTGGGTTTTGATATATGGGTGACTTTAAAATGATTTTTCTCCAGATTTCTACAGTAAAATGCCACCAAAATGATACCAGAGGTAGAGTGAGATGTCAGGAACAATATGCAAAAGGAATGAGGATGACACCTATGAAGGAATTGATGTGACCTAAGGTCAAAGGTCAGCATACTGTAACTGGGTTTTGATATAGGGGTGACTTTAAAATGATTTTTCTCCAGATTTCTACAGTAAAATGCCACCAAAATGATACCAGAGGTAGAGTGAGATGTCAGGAACAATATGCAAAAGGAATGAGGATGACACCTATGAAGGAATTGATGTGACCTAAGGTCAAAGGTCAGCATACTGTAACTGGGTTTTGATATAGGGGTGACTTTAAAATGATTTTTCTCCAGATTTCTACAGTAAAATGCCACCAAAATGATACCAGAGGTAGAGTGAGATGTCAGGAACAATATGCAAAAGGAATGAGGATGACACCTATGAAGGAATTGATGTGACCTAAGGTCAAAGGTCAGCATACTGTAACTGGGTTGTGTTATAGGGGTGACTTTAAAATGATTTTTCTCCAGATTTCTACAGTAAAATGCCACCAAAATGATACCAGAGGTAGAGTGAGATGTCAGGAACAATATGCAAAAGGAATGAGGATGACACCTATGAAGGAATTGATGTGACCTAAGGTCAAAGGTCAGCATACTGTAACTGGGTTTTGATATAGGGGTGACTTTAAAATGATTTTTCTCCAGATTTCTACAGTAAAATGCCACCAAAATGATACCAGAGGTAGAGTGAGATGTCAGGAACAATATGCAAAAGGAATGAGGATGACACCTATGAAGGAATTGATGTGACCTAAGGTCAAAGGTCAGCATACTGTAACTGGGTTTTGTTATAGGGGTGACTTTAAAATGATTTTTCTCCAGATTTCTACAGTAAAATGCCACCAAAATGATACCAGAGGTAGAGTGAGATGTCAGGAACAATATGCAAAAGGAATGAGGATGACACCTATGAAGGAATTGATGTGACCTAAGGTCAAAGGTCAGCATACTGTAACTGGGTTTTATTATAGGGGTGACTTTAAAATGATTTTTCTCCAGATTTCTACAGTAAAATGCCACCAAAATGATACCAGAGGTAGAGTGAGATGTCAGGAACAATATGCAAAAGGAATGAGGATGACACCTATGAAGGAATTGATGTGACCTAAGGTCAAAGGTCAGCATACTGTAACTGGGTTTTGATATAGGGGTGACTTTAAAATGATTTTTCTCCAGATTTCTACAGTAAAATGCCACCAAAATGATACCAGAGGTAGAGTGAGATGTCAGGAACAATATGCAAAAGGAATGAGGATGACACCTATGAAGGAATTGATGTGACCTAAGGTCAAAGGTCAGCATACTGTAACTGGGTTTTGATGTAGGGGTGACTTTAAAATGATTTTTCTCCAGATTTCTACAGTAAAATGCCACCAAAATGATACCAGAGGTAGAGTGAGATGTCAGGAACAATATGCAAAAGGAATGAGGATGACACCTATGAAGGAATTGATGTGACCTAAGGTCAAAGGTCAGCATACTGTAACTGGGTTTTGTTATATTGGTGACTTTAAAATGATTTTTCTCCAGATTTCTACAGTAAAATGCCACCAAAATGATACCAGAGGTAGAGTGAGATGTCAGGAACAATATGCAAAAGGAATGAGGATGACACCTATGAAGGAATTGATGTGACCTAAGGTCAAAGGTCAGCATACTGTAACTGGGTTTTGATATAGGGGTGACTTTAAAATGATTTTTCTCCAGATTTCTACAGTAAAATGCCACCAAAATGATACCAGAGGTAGAGTGAGATGTCAGGAACAATATGCAAAAGGAATGAGGATGACACCTATGAAGGAATTGATGTGACCTAAGGTCAAAGGTCAGCATACTGTAACTGGGTTTTGTTATAGGGGTGACTTTAAAATGATTTTTCTCCAGATTTCTACAGTAAAATGCCACCAAAATGATGATACCAGAGGTAGAGTGAGATGTCAGGAACAATATGCAAAAGGAATGAGGATGACACCTATGAAGGAATTGATGTGACCTAAGGTCAAAGGTCAGCATACTGTAACTGGGTTTTGTTATAGGGGTGACTTTAAAATGATTTTTCTCCAGATTTCTACAGTAAAATGCCACCAAAATGATACCAGAGGTAGAGTGAGATGTCAGGAACAATATGCAAAAGGAATGAGGATGACACCTATGAAGGAATTGATGTGACCTAAGGTCAAAGGTCAGCATACTGTAACTGGGTTTTGTTATAGGGGTGACTTTAAAATGATTTTTCTCCAGATTTCTACAGTAAAATGCCACCAAAATGATACCAGAGGTAGAGTGAGATGTCAGGAACAATATGCAAAAGGAATGAGGATGACACCTATGAAGGAATTGATGTGACCTAAGGTCAAAGGTCAGCATACTGTAACTGGGTTTTGATATAGGGGTGACTTTAAAATGATTTTTCTCCAGATTTCTACAGTAAAATGCCACCAAAATGATACCAGAGGTAGAGTGAGATGTCAGGAACAATATGCAAAAGGAATGAGGATGACACCTATGAAGGAATTGATGTGACCTAAGGTCAAAGGTCAGCATACTGTAACTGGGTTTTGATATAGGGGTGACTTTAAAATGATTTTTCTCCAGATTTCTACAGTAAAATGCCACCAAAATGATACCAGAGGTAGAGTGAGATGTCAGGAACAATATGCAAAAGGAATGAGGATGACACCTATGAAGGAATTGATGTGACCTAAGGTCAAAGGTCAGCATACTGTAACTGGGTTTTGATATAGGGGTGACTTTAAAATGATTTTTCTCCAGATTTCTACAGTAAAATGCCACCAAAATGATACCAGAGGTAGAGTGAGATGTCAGGAACAATATGCAAAAGGAATGAGGATGACACCTATGAAGGAATTGATGTGACCTAAGGTCAAAGGTCAGCATACTGTAACTGGGTTTTGTTATAGGGGTGACTTTAAAATGATTTTTCTCCAGATTTCTACAGTAAAATGCCACCAAAATGATACCAGAGGTAGAGTGAGATGTCAGGAACAATATGCAAAAGGAATGAGGATGACACCTATGAAGGAATTGATGTGACCTAAGGTCAAAGGTCAGCATACTGTAACTGGGTTTTGATATAGGGGTGACTTTAAAATGATTTTTCTCCAGATTTCTACAGTAAAATGCCACCAAAATGATACCAGAGGTAGAGTGAGATGTCAGGAACAATATGCAAAAGGAATGAGGATGACACCTATGAAGGAATTGATGTGACCTAAGGTCAAAGGTCAGCATACTGTAACTGGGTTTTGATATAGGGGTGACTTTAAAATGATTTTTCTCCAGATTTCTACAGTAAAATGCCACCAAAATGATACCAGAGGTAGAGTGAGATGTCAGGAACAATATGCAAAAGGAATGAGGATGACACCTATGAAGGAATTGATGTGACCTAAGGTCAAAGGTCAGCATACTGTAACTGGGTTTTGATATAGGGGTGACTTTAAAATGATTTTTCTCCAGATTTCTACAGTAAAATGCCACCAAAATGATACCAGAGGTAGAGTGAGATGTCAGGAACAATATGCAAAAGGAATGAGGATGACACCTATGAAGGAATTGATGTGACCTAAGGTCAAAGGTCAGCATACTGTAACTGGGTTTTGATATAGGGGTGACTTTAAAATGATTTTTCTCCAGATTTCTACAGTAAAATGCCACCAAAATGATACCAGAGGTAGAGTGAGATGTCAGGAACAATATGCAAAAGGAATGAGGATGACACCTATGAAGGAATTGATGTGACCTAAGGTCAAAGGTCAGCATACTGTAACTGGGTTTTGATATAGGGGTGACTTTAAAATGATTTTTCTCCAGATTTCTACAGTAAAATGCCACCAAAATGATACCAGAGGTAGAGTGAGATGTCAGGAACAATATGCAAAAGGAATGAGGATGACACCTATGAAGGAATTGATGTGACCTAAGGTCAAAGGTCAGCATACTGTAACTGGGTTTTGATATAGGGGTGACTTTAAAATGATTTTTCTCCAGATTTCTACAGTAAAATGCCACCAAAATGATACCAGAGGTAGAGTGAGATGTCAGGAACAATATGCAAAAGGAATGAGGATGACACCTATGAAGGAATTGATGTGACCTAAGGTCAAAGGTCAGCATACTGTAACTGGGTTTTGTTATAGGGGTGACTTTAAAATGATTTTTCTCCAGATTTCTACAGTAAAATGCCACCAAAATGATACCAGAGGTAGAGTGAGATGTCAGGAACAATATGCAAAAGGAATGAGGATGACACCTATGAAGGAATTGATGTGACCTAAGGTCAAAGGTCAGCATACTGTAACTGGGTTTTGATATAGGGGTGACTTTAAAATGATTTTTCTCCAGATTTCTACAGTAAAATGCCACCAAAATGATACCAGAGGTAGAGTGAGATGTCAGGAACAATATGCAAAAGGAATGAGGATGACACCTATGAAGGAATTGATGTGACCTAAGGTCAAAGGTCAGCATACTGTAACTGGGTTTTGATATAGGGGTGACTTTAAAATGATTTTTCTCCAGATTTCTACAGTAAAATGCCACCAAAATGATACCAGAGGTAGAGTGAGATGTCAGGAACAATATGCAAAAGGAATGAGGATGACACCTATGAAGGAATTGATGTGACCTAAGGTCAAAGGTCAGCATACTGTAACTGGGTTTTGATATAGGGGTGACTTTAAAATGATTTTTCTCCAGATTTCTACAGTAAAATGCCACCAAAATGATACCAGAGGTAGAGTGAGATGTCAGGAACAATATGCAAAAGGAATGAGGATGACACCTATGAAGGAATTGATGTGACCTAAGGTCAAAGGTCAGCATACTGTAACTGGGTTTTGATATAGGGGTGACTTTAAAATGATTTTTCTCCAGATTTCTACAGTAAAATGCCACCAAAATGATACCAGAGGTAGAGTGAGATGTCAGGAACAATATGCAAAAGGAATGAGGATGACACCTATGAAGGAATTGATGTGACCTAAGGTCAAAGGTCAGCATACTGTAACTGGGTTTTGATATAGGGGTGACTTTAAAATGATTTTTCTCCAGATTTCTACAGTAAAATGCCACCAAAATGATACCAGAGGTAGAGTGAGATGTCAGGAACAATATGCAAAAGGAATGAGGATGACACCTATGAAGGAATTGATGTGACCTAAGGTCAAAGGTCAGCATACTGTAACTGGGTTTTGATATAGGGGTGACTTTAAAATGATTTTTCTCCAGATTTCTACAGTAAAATGCCACCAAAATGATACCAGAGGTAGAGTGAGATGTCAGGAACAATATGCAAAAGGAATGAGGATGACACCTATGAAGGAATTGATGTGACCTAAGGTCAAAGGTCAGCATACTGTAACTGGGTTTTGATATAGGGGTGACTTTAAAATGATTTTTCTCCAGATTTCTACAGTAAAATGCCACCAAAATGATACCAGAGGTAGAGTGAGATGTCAGGAACAATATGCAAAAGGAATGAGGATGACACCTATGAAGGAATTGATGTGACCTAAGGTCAAAGGTCAGCATACTGTAACTGGGTTTTGATATAGGGGTGACTTTAAAATGATTTTTCTCCAGATTTCTACAGTAAAATGCCACCAAAATGATACCAGAGGTAGAGTGAGATGTCAGGAACAATATGCAAAAGGAATGAGGATGACACCTATGAAGGAATTGATGTGACCTAAGGTCAAAGGTCAGCATACTGTAACTGGGTTTTGATATAGGGGTGACTTTAAAATGATTTTTCTCCAGATTTCTACAGTAAAATGCCACCAAAATGATACCAGAGGTAGAGTGAGATGTCAGGAACAATATGCAAAAGGAATGAGGATGACACCTATGAAGGAATTGATGTGACCTAAGGTCAAAGGTCAGCATACTGTAACTGGGTTTTGTTATAGGGGTGACTTTAAAATGATTTTTCTCCAGATTTCTACAGTAAAATGCCACCAAAATGATACCAGAGGTAGAGTGAGATGTCAGGAACAATATGCAAAAGGAATGAGGATGACACCTATGAAGGAATTGATGTGACCTAAGGTCAAAGGTCAGCATACTGTAACTGGGTTTTGATATAGGGGTGACTTTAAAATGATTTTTCTCCAGATTTCTACAGTAAAATGCCACCAAAATGATACCAGAGGTAGAGTGAGATGTCAGGAACAATATGCAAAAGGAATGAGGATGACACCTATGAAGGAATTGATGTGACCTAAGGTCAAAGGTCAGCATACTGTAACTGGGTTTTGTTATAGGGGTGACTTTAAAATGATTTTTCTCCAGATTTCTACAGTAAAATGCCACCAAAATGATACCAGAGGTAGAGTGAGATGTCAGGAACAATATGCAAAAGGAATGAGGATGACACCTATGAAGGAATTGATGTGACCTAAGGTCAAAGGTCAGCATACTGTAACTGGGTTTTGATATAGGGGTGACTTTAAAATGATTTTTCTCCAGATTTCTACAGTAAAATGCCACCAAAATGATACCAGAGGTAGAGTGAGATGTCAGGAACAATATGCAAAAGGAATGAGGATGACACCTATGAAGGAATTGATGTGACCTAAGGTCAAAGGTCAGCATACTGTAACTGGGTTTTGATATAGGGGTGACTTTAAAATGATTTTTCTCCAGATTTCTACAGTAAAATGCCACCAAAATGATACCAGAGGTAGAGTGAGATGTCAGGAACAATATGCAAAAGGAATGAGGATGACACCTATGAAGGAATTGATGTGACCTAAGGTCAAAGGTCAGCATACTGTAACTGGGTTTTGATATAGGGGTGACTTTAAAATGATTTTTCTCCAGATTTCTACAGTAAAATGCCACCAAAATGATACCAGAGGTAGAGTGAGATGTCAGGAACAATATGCAAAAGGAATGAGGATGACACCTATGAAGGAATTGATGTGACCTAAGGTCAAAGGTCAGCATACTGTAACTGGGTTTTGTTATAGGGGTGAATTTAAAATGATTTTTCTCCAGATTTCTACAGTAAAATGCCACCAAAATGATACCAGAGGTAGAGTGAGATGTCAGGAACAATATGCAAAAGGAATGAGGATGACACCTATGAAGGAATTGATGTGACCTAAGGTCAAAGGTCAGCATACTGTAACTGGGTTTTGATATAGGGGTGACTTTAAAATGATTTTTCTCCAGATTTCTACAGTAAAATGCCACCAAAATGATACCAGAGGTAGAGTGAGATGTCAGGAACAATATGCAAAAGGAATGAGGATGACACCTATGAAGGAATTGATGTGACCTAAGGTCAAAGGTCAGCATACTGTAACTGGGTTTTGATATAGGGGTGACTTTAAAATGATTTTTCTCCAGATTTCTACAGTAAAATGCCACCAAAATGATACCAGAGGTAGAGTGAGATGTCAGGAACAATATGCAAAAGGAATGAGGATGACACCTATGAAGGAATTGATGTGACCTAAGGTCAAAGGTCAGCATACTGTAACTGGGTTTTGTTATAGGGGTGACTTTAAAATGATTTTTCTCCAGATTTCTACAGTAAAATGCCACCAAAATGATACCAGAGGTAGAGTGAGATGTCAGGAACAATATGCAAAAGGAATGAGGATGACACCTATGAAGGAATTGATGTGACCTAAGGTCAAAGGTCAGCATACTGTAACTGGGTTTTGATATAGGGGTGACTTTAAAATGATTTTTCTCCAGATTTCTACAGTAAAATGCCACCAAAATGATACCAGAGGTAGAGTGAGATGTCAGGAACAATATGCAAAAGGAATGAGGATGACACCTATGAAGGAATTGATGTGACCTAAGGTCAAAGGTCAGCATAGTGTAACTGGGTTTTGTGATAGGGGTGACTTTAAAATGATTTTTCTCCAGATTTCTACAGTAAAATGCCACCAAAATGATACCAGAGGTAGAGTGAGATGTCAGGAACAATATGCAAAAGGAATGAGGATGACACCTATGAAGGAATTGATGTGACCTAAGGTCAAAGGTCAGCATACTGTAACTGGGTTTTGTTATAGGGGTGACTTTAAAATGATTTTTCTCCAGATTTCTACAGTAAAATGCCACCAAAATGATACCAGAGGTAGAGTGAGATGTCAGGAACAATATGCAAAAGGAATGAGGATGACACCTATGAAGGAATTGATGTGACCTAAGGTCAAAGGTCAGCATACTGTAACTGGGTTTTGATATAGGGGTGACTTTAAAATGATTTTTCTCCAGATTTCTACAGTAAAATGCCACCAAAATGATACCAGAGGTAGAGTGAGATGTCAGGAACAATATGCAAAAGGAATGAGGATGACACCTATGAAGGAATTGATGTGACCTAAGGTCAAAGGTCAGCATACTGTAACTGGGTTTTGATATAGGGGTGACTTTAAAATGATTTTTCTCCAGATTTCTACAGTAAAATGCCACCAAAATGATACCAGAGGTAGAGTGAGATGTCAGGAACAATATGCAAAAGGAATGAGGATGACACCTATGAAGGAATTGATGTGACCTAAGGTCAAAGGTCAGCATACTGTAACTGGGTTTTGATATAGGGGTGACTTTAAAATGATTTTTCTCCAGATTTCTACAGTAAAATGCCACCAAAATGATACCAGAGGTAGAGTGAGATGTCAGGAACAATATGTAAAAGGAATGAGGATGACACCTATGAAGGAATTGATGTGACCTAAGGTCAAAGGTCAGCATACTGTAACTGGGTTTTGATATAGGGGTGACTTTAAAATGATTTTTCTCCAGATTTCTACAGTAAAATGCCACCAAAATGATACCAGAGGTAGAGTGAGATGTCAGGAACAATATGCAAAAGGAATGAGGATGACACCTATGAAGGAATTGATGTGACCTAAGGTCAAAGGTCAGCATACTGTAACTGGGTTTTGTTATAGGGGTGACTTTAAAATGATTTTTCTCCAGATTTCTACAGTAAAATGCCACCAAAATGATACCAGAGGTAGAGTGAGATGTCAGGAACAATATGCAAAAGGAATGAGGATGACACCTATGAAGGAATTGATGTGACCTAAGGTCAAAGGTCAGCATACTGTAACTGGGTTTTGATATAGGGGTGACTTTAAAATGATTTTTCTCCAAATTTCTACAGTAAAATGCCACCAAAATGATACCAGAGGTAGAGTGAGATGTCAGGAACAATATGCAAAAGGAATGAGGATGACACCTATGAAGGAATTGATGTGACCTAAGGTCAAAGGTCAGCATACTGTAACTGGGTTTTGATATAGGGGTGACTTTAAAATGATTTTTCTCCAGATTTCTACAGTAAAATGCCACCAAAATGATACCAGAGGTAGAGTGAGATGTCAGGAACAATATGCAAAAGGAATGAGGATGACACCTATGAAGGAATTGATGTGACCTAAGGTCAAAGGTCAGCATACTGTAACTGGGTTTTGATATAGGGGTGACTTTAAAATGATTTTTCTCCAGATTTCTACAGTAAAATGCCACCAAAATGATACCAGAGGTAGAGTGAGATGTCAGGAACATATGCAAAAGGAATGAGGATGACACCTATGAAGGAATTGATGTGACCTAAGGTCAAAGGTCAGCATACTGTAACTGGGTTTTGATATAGGGGTGACTTTAAAATGATTTTTCTCCAAATTTCTACAGTAAAATGCCACCAAAATGATACCAGAGGTAGAGTGAGATGTCAGGAACAATATGCAAAAGGAATGAGGATGACACCTATGAAGGAATTGATGTGACCTAAGGTCAAAGGTCAGCATACTGTAACTGGGTTTTGTTATAGGGGTGACTTTAAAATGATTTTTCTCCAGATTTCTACAGTAAAATGCCACCAAAATGATACCAGAGGTAGAGTGAGATGTCAGGAACAATATGCAAAAGGAATGAGGATGACACCTATGAAGGAATTGATGTGACCTAAGGTCAAAGGTCAGCATACTGTAACTGGGTTTTGATATAGGGGTGACTTTAAAATGATTTTTCTCCAGATTTCTACAGTAAAATGCCACTAAAATGATACCAGAGGTAGAGTGAGATGTCAGGAACAATATGCAAAAGGAATGAGGATGACACCTATGAAGGAATTGATGTGACCTAAGGTCAAAGGTCAGCATACTGTAACTGGGTTTTGATATAGGGGTGACTTTAAAATGATTTTTCTCCAGATTTCTACAGTAAAATGCCACCAAAATGATACCAGAGGTAGAGTGAGATGTCAGGAAAATATGCAAAAGGAATGAGGTTGACACCTATGAAGGAATTGATGTGACCTAAGGTCAAAGGTCAGCATACTGTAACTGGTTTTTGATATAGGGGTGACTTTAAAATGATTTTTCTCCAGATTTCTACAGTAAAATGCCACCAAAATGATACCAGAGGTAGAGTGAGATGTCAGGAATAATATGCAAAAGGAATGAAGATGACACCTATGAAGGAATTGATGTGACCTAAGGTCAAAGGTCAGCATACTGTAACTGGGTTTTGATATAGGGGTGACTTTAAAATGATTTTTCTCCAGATTTCTACAGTAAAATGCCACCAAAATGATACCAGAGGTAGAGTGAGACACCAGGAACAATATGCAAAAGGAATGAGGATGACACCTATGAAGGAATTGATGTGACCTAAGGTCAAAGGTCAGCATACTGTAACTGGGTTTTGATATAGGGGTGATTTTAAAATGATTTTTCTCCAAATTTCTACAGTAAAATGCCACCAAAATGATACCAGAGGTAGAGTGAGATGTCAGGAACAATATGCAAAAGGAATGAGGATGACACCTATGAAGGAATTGATGTGACCTAAGGTCAAAGGTCAGCATACTGTAACTGGGTTTTGATATAGGGGTGACTTTAAAATGATTTTTCTCCAAATTTCTACAGTAAAATGCCACTAAAATGATACCAGTGGTAGAGTGAGATGTCAGGAACAATATGCAAAAGGAATGAGGATGACACCTATGAAGGAATTGATGTGACCTAAGGTCAAAGGTCAGCATACTGTAACTGGGTTTTGATACAGGGGTGACTTTAAAATGATTTTTCTCCAGATTTCTACAGTAAAATGCCACCAAAATGATACCAGAGGTAGAGTGAGATGTCAGGAACAATATGCAAAAGTAAAGAGGATGACACCTATGAAGGAATTGATGTGACCTAAGGTCAAAGGTCAGCATACTGTAACTGGGTTTTGATATAGGGGTGACTTTAAAATGATTTTTCTCCAGATTTCTACAGTAAAATGCCACCAAAATGATACCAGAGGTAGAGTGAGATGTCAGGAACAATATGCAAAAGGAATGAGGATGACACCTATGAAGGAATTGATGTGACCTAAGGTCAAAGGTCAGCATACTGTAACTGGGTTTTGTTATAGGGGTGACTTTAAAATGATTTTTTTCCCCGATTTCTACAGTAAAATGCCACCAAAATGATACCAGAGGTAGAGTGAGATGTCAGGAACAATATGCAAAAGGAATGAGGATGACACCTATGAAGGAATTGATGTGACCTAAGGTCAAAGGTCAGCATACTGTAACTGGGTTTTGATATAGGGGTGACTTTAAAATGATTTTTCTCCAGATTTCTACAGTAAAATGCCACCAAAATGATACCAGAGGTAGAGTGAGATGTCAGGAAAATAATGCAAAAGTAATGAGGATGACACCTATGAAGGAATTGATGTGACCTAAGGTCAAAGGTCAGCATACTGTAACTGGGTTTTGATACAGGGGTGACTTTAAAATGATTTTTCTCCAAATTTCTACAGTAAAATGCCACTAAAATGATACCAGTGGTAGAGTGAGATGTCAGGAACAATATGCAAAAGGAATGAGGATGACACCTATGAAGGAATTGATGTGACCTAAGGTCAAAGGTCAGCATACTGTAACTGGGTTTTGATATAGGGGTGACTTTAAAATGATTTTTCTCCAGATTTCTACAGTAAAATGCCACCAAAATGATACCAGAGGTAGAGTGAGATGTCAGGAAAATAATGCAAAAGTAATGAGGATGACACCTATGAAGGAATTGATGTGACCGAAGGTCAAAGGTCAGCATACTGTAACTGGGTTTTGATATAGGGGTGAATTTAAAATGATTTTTCTCCAAATTTCTACAGTAAAATGCCACCAAAATGATACCAGAGGTAGAGTGAGATGTCAGGAACAATATGCAAAAGGAATGAGGATGACACCTATGACGGAATTGATGTGACCTAAGGTCAAAGGTCAGCATACTGTAACTGGGTTTTGTTATAGGGGTGATTTTAAAATCATTTTTCTCCAGATTTCTACAGTAAAATGCCACCAAAATGATACCAGAGGTAGAGTGAGATGTCAGGAACATAATGCAAAAGTAATGAGGATGACACCTATGAAGGAATTGATGTGACCTAAGGTCAAAGGTCAGCATACTGTAACTGGGTTGTGTTATAGGGGTGAGTTTAAAATGATTTTTCTCCAGATTTCTACAGTAAAATGCCACCAAAATGATACCAGAGGTAGAGTGAGATGTCAGGAACAATATGCAAAAGTAATGAGGATGACACCTATGAAGGAATTGATGTGACCTAAGGTCAAAGGTCAGCATACTGTAACTGGGTTTTGATATAGGGGTGATTTTAAAATGATTTTTCTCCAAATTTCTACAGTAAAATGCCACCAAAATGATACCAGAGGTAGAGTGAGATGTCAGGAACATAATGCAAAAGTAATGAGGATGACACCTATGAAGGAATTGATGTGACCTAAGGTCAAAGGTCAGCATACTGTAACTGGGTTTTGTTATAGGGGTGAGTTTAAAATGATTTTTCTCCAGATTTCTACAGTAAAATGCCACCAAAATGATACCAGAGGTAGAGTGAGATGTCAGGAACAATATGCAAAAGGAATGAGGATGACACCTATGAAGGAATTGATGTGACCTAAGGTCAAAGGTCAGCATACTGTAACTGGGTTTTGTTATAGGGGTGACTTTAAAATGATTTTTCTCCAGATTTCTACAGTAAAATGCCACCAAAATGATACCAGAGGTAGAGTGAGATGTCAGGAACAATATGCAAAAGGAATGAGGATGACACCTATGAAGGAATTGATGTGACCGAAGGTCAAAGGTCAGCATACTGTAACTGGTTTTTGATATAGGGGTGAATTTAAAATGATTTTTCTCCAAATTTCTACAGTAAAATGCCACCAAAATGATACCAGAGGTAGAGTGAGATGTCAGGAAAATAATGCAAAAGTAATGAGGATGACACCTATGAAGGAATTGATGTGACCGAAGGTCAAAGGTCAGCATACTGTAACTGGGTTTTGATATAGGGGTGAATTTAAAATGATTTTTCTCCAAATTTCTACAGTAAAATGCCACCAAAATGATACCAGAAGTAGAGTGAGATGTCAGAAACAGTATGCAAAAGGAATGATGATGACACCTATGAAGGAATTGATGTGACCTAAGGTCAAAGGTCAGCATACTGTAACTGGGTTTTGTTATAGGGGTGATTTTAAAATCATTTTTCTCCAGATTTCTACAGTAAAATGCCACCAAAATGATACCAGAGGTAGAGTGAGATGTCAGGAACAGTATGCAAAAGGAATGAGGATGACACCTATGAAGGAATTGATGTGACCTAAGGTCAAAGGTCAGCATACTGTAACTGGGTTGTGTTATAGGGGTGAGTTTAAAATGATTTTTCTCCAGATTTCTACAGTAAAATGCCACCAAAATGATACCAGAGGTAGAGTGAGATGTCAGGAACAGTATGCAAAAGGAATGAGGATGACACCTATGAAGGAATTGATGTGACCTAAGGTCCAAAATCAAAGGTCAGATACTGTAACTGAGATTTTGATGACACCTATTGATGTGACCTAAGGTCAAAGTCAGCATACTGTAACTGACTTTTATAGGGGTGAGTTTAAAATGATTTTTCTCCAGATTTCTACAGTAAAATGCCACCAAAATGATACCAGAGGTAGAGTGAGATGTCAGGAACAATATGCAAAAGGAATGAGGATGACACCTATGAAGGAATTGATGTGACCTAAGGTCAAAGGTCAGCATACTGTAACTGGGTTTTGATATAGGGGTGACTTTAAAATGATTTTTCTCCAGATTTCTACAGTAAAATGCCACCAAAATGATACCAGAGGTAGAGTGAGATGTCAGGAACATAATGCAAAAGTAATGAGGATGACACCTATGAAGGAATTGATGTGACCTAAGGTCAAAGGTCAGCATACTGTAACTGGGTTTTGATATAGGGGTGACTTTAAAATGATTTTTCTCCAGATTTCTACAGTAAAATGCCACCAAAATGATACCAGAGGTAGAGTGAGATGTCAGGAACAATATGCAAAAGGAATGAAGATGACACCTATGAAGGAATTGATGTGACCTAAGGTCAAAGGTCATACATACTGTAACTGGGTTTTGTTATAGGGGTGATTTTAAAATGATTTTTCTCCAAATTTCTACAGTAAAATGTCAAAGGTCAGCATACTGTAACTGGGTTGATGTGACCTAAGGTCAAAGGTATACTGGGGTTTGATAGGGGTTTTTAAAATGATTTTTCTCCAGATTTCTACAGTAAAATGCCACCAAAATGATACCAGAGGTAGAGTGAGATGTCAGGAACAGTATGCAAAAGTAATGAGGATGACACCTATGAAGGAATTGATGTGACCTAAGGTCAAAGGTCAGCATACTGTAACTGGGTTTTGTTATGGGGGTGACTTTAAAATCATTTTTCTCCAGATTTCTACAGTAAAATGCCACCAAAATGATACCAGAGGTAGAGTGAGATGTCAGGAACAATATGCAAAAGTAATGAGGATGACACCTATGAAGGAATTGATGTGACCTAAGGTCAAAGGTCAGCATACTGTAACTGGGTTTTGTTATAGGGGTGAGTTTAAAATGATTTTTCTCCAGATTTCTACAGTAAAATGCCACCAAAATGATACCAGAGGTAGAGTGAGATGTCAGGAACAGTATGTAAAAGTAATGAGGATGACACCTTGACGGAATTGATGATGACACCTATGAAGGAATTGATGTGACCTAAGGTCAAAGGTCAGCATACTGTAACTGGGTTTTGTTATAGGGGTGAGTTTAAAATGATTTTTCTCCAGATTTCTACAGTAAAATGCCACCAAAATGATACCAGAGGTAGAGTGAGATGTCAGGAACAATAATGCAAAAGGAATGAGGATGACACCTATGAAGGAATTGATGTGACCTAAGGTCAAAGGTCAGCATACTGTAACTGGGTTTTGTTATAGGGGTGACTTTAAAATGATTTTTCTCCAGATTTCTACAGTAAAATGCCACCAAAATGATACCAGAGGTAGAGTGAGATGTCAGGAACAATATGCAAAAGGAATGAGGATGACACCTATGAAGGAATTGATGTGACCTAAGGTCAAAGGTAAGAATACTGTAACTGGGTTTGTTATAGGGGTGACTTTAAAATGATTTTTCTCCAGATTTCTACAGTAAAATGCCACCAAAATGATACCAGAGGTAGAGTGAGATGTCAGGAACAA
>JARUPV020000041.1:0-25854 GCA_030347415.2 Decapterus maruadsi | reverse complement strand
GGGTAGAGTGAGATGTCAGGAACAACATGCAAAAGGAATGAGGATGACACCTATAAAGGAATTGATGTGACCTAAGGTCAAAGGTCAGCATACTGTAACTGGATTTTGTTATAGGTGACTTTAATGTCATTTTTATCCAGATTTCTACAGTAAAATGCCACCAAAATGATACCAGAGGTAGAGTGAGACACCAGGAACAATATGCAAAAGGAATGAGGATGACACCTATGAAGGAATTGATGTGACCTAAGGTCAAAGGTCAGCATACTGTAACTGGGTTGTGTTATAGGGGTGATTTTAAAATGATTTTTCTCCAAATTTCTACAGTAAAATGCCACCAAAATGATACCAGAGGTAGAGTGAGATGTCAGGAACAATATGTAAAAGGAATGAGGATGACACCTATGAAGGAATTGATGTGACCTAAGGTCAAAGGTCAGCATACTGTAACTGGGTTGTGTTATAGGGTGACTTTAAATGATTTTTTTCCAGATTTCTACAGTAAAATGCCACCAAAATGATACCAGAGGTAGAGTGAGATGTCAGGAACACAATGCAAAAGAAATGAGGAACACACCTATAAAGGAATTGATATTATGTAAGGTCAAAGGTCAGCATGATTTTTTTTTTCAATGATTTTTCTCCAGATTTCTACAGTAAAATGCCACCAAAATGATACCAGAGGTAGAGTGAGAAGACAGGAACAAAATGCAAAAGGAATGAGGATGACACCTATAAAGGAATTGATGTGACCTAAGGTCAAAGGTCAGCATACTGTAACTGGATTTTGTTATAGGGGGGTGACTTTAATGTCATTTTTATCCAGATTTCTACAGTAAAATGCCACCAAAATGATACCAGAGGTAGAGTGAGACACCAGGAACAATATGCAAAAGGAATGAGGATGACACCTATGAAAGAATTGATGTGACCTAAGGTCAAAGGTCAGCATACTGTAACTGGGTTGTGTTATAGGGATGACTTTAAAATGATTTTTCTCCAGATTTCTACAGTAAAATGCCACCAAAATGATACCAGAGGTAGAGTGAGATGTCAGGAACAATATGCAAAAGGAATGAGGATGACACCTATAAAGGAATTGATGTGACCTAAGGTCAAAGGTCAGCATACTGTAACTGGATTTTGTTATAGGGGTGACTTTAATGTCATTTTTATCCAGATTTCTACAGTAAAATGCCACCAAAATGATACCAGAGGTAGAGTGAGACACCAGGAACAATGTGCAAAAGGAATGAGGATGACACCTATGAAGGAATTGATGTGACCTAAGGTCAAAGGTCAGCATACTGTAACTGGGTTGTGTTATAGGGGTGATTTTAAAATGATTTTTCTCCAAATTTCTACAGTAAAATGCCACCAAAATGATACCAGAGGTAGAGTGAGACACCAGGAACAACATGCAAAAGGAATGAGGATGACACCTATAAAGGAATTGATGTGACCTAAGGTCAAAGGTCAGCATACTGTAACTGGATTTTGTTATATTGGTGACTTTAAAATGATTTTTCTCCAAATTTCTACAGTAAAATGCCACCAAAATGATACCAGGGGTAGAGTGAGATGTCAGGAACAACATGCAAAAGGAATGAGGATGACACCTATAAAGGAATTGATGTGACCTAAGGTCAAAGGTCAGCATACTGTAACTGGATTTTGTTATAGGGGTGACTTTAATGTCATTTTTATCCAGATTTCTACAGTAAAATGCCACCAAAATGATACCAGAGGTAGAGTGAGACACCAGGAACAATATGCAAAAGGAATGAGGATGACACCTATGAAGGAATTGATGTGACCTAAGGTCAAAGGTCAGCATACTGTAACTGGGTTGTGTTATAGGGGTGATTTTAAAATGATTTTTCTCCAAATTTCTACAGTAAAATGCCACCAAAATGATACCAGAGGTAGAGTGAGATGTCAGGAACAATATGTAAAAGGAATGAGGATGACACCTATGAAGGAATTGATGTGACCTAAGGTCAAAGGTCAGCATACTGTAACTGGATTTTGTTATATTGGTGACTTTAAAATGATTTTTCTCCAAATTTCTACAGTAAAATGCCACCAAAATGATACCAGAGGTAGAGTGAGATGTCAGGAACAATATGCAAAAGGAATGAGGATGACACCTATGACGGAATTGATGTGACCTAAGGTCAAAGGTCAGCATACTGTAACTGGATTTTGTTATATTGGTGACTTTAAAATGATTTTTCTCCAAATTTCTACAGTAAAATGCCACCAAAATGATACCAGAGGTAGAGTGAGATGTCAGGAACATAATGCAAAAGGAATGAGGATGACACCTATGACGGAATTGATGTGACCTAAGGTCAAATGTCAGCATACTGTAACTGGATTTTGTTATATTGGTGACTTTAAAATGATTTTTCTCCAAATTTCTACAGTAAAATGCCACCAAAATGATACCAGAGGTAGAGTGAGATGTCAGGAACAACATGCAAAAGGAATGAGGATGACACCTATAAAGGAATTGATGTGACCTAAGGTCAAAGGTCATCATACTGTAACTGGATTTTGTTATATGGGTGACTTTAATTTGATTTTTATCCATATTTCTACAGTAAAATGCCACCAAAATGATACCAGAGGTAGAGTGAGACACCAGGAACAATATGCAAAAGGAATGAGGATGACACCTATGAAGGAATTGATGTGACCTAAGGTCAAAGGTCAGCATACTGTAACTGGGTTGTGTTATAGGGGTGATTTTAAAATGATTTTTCTCCAAATTTCTACAGTAAAATGCCACCAAAATGATACCAGAGGTAGAGTGAGATGTCAGGAACAATATGTAAAAGGAATGAGGATGACACCTATGAAGGAATTGATGTGACCTAAGGTCAAAGGTCAGCATACTGTAACTGGGTTGTGTTATAGGGGTGACTTTAAAATGATTTTTCTCCAGATTTCTACAGTAAAATGCCACCAAAATGATACCAGAGGTAGAGTGAGACGCCAGGAACAACATGCAAAAGGAATGAGGAT
Organism: Decapterus maruadsi; assembly: GCA_030347415.2. NCBI lineage: Eukaryota > Metazoa > Chordata > Actinopteri > Carangiformes > Carangidae > Decapterus > Decapterus maruadsi. The sequence continues at coordinate 22,824 of JARUPV020000041.1, read as the reverse complement.
GACACCTATGAAGGAATTGATGTGACCTAAGGTCAAAGGTCAGCATACTGTAACTGGATTTTGTTATAGGGGTGACTTTAAAATGATTTTTCTCCAAATTTCTACAGTAAAATGCCACCAAAATGATACCAGAGGTAGAGTGAGACACCAGGAACAATATGCAAAAGGAATGAGGATGACACCTATAAAGGAATTGATGTGACCTAAGGTCAAAGGTCAGCATACTGTAACTGGATTTTGTTATATTGGTGACTTTAAAATGATTTTTCTCCAAATTTCTACAGTAAAATGCCACCAAAATGATACCAGGGGTAGAGTGAGATGTCAGGAACAACATGCAAAAGGAATGAGGATGACACCTATAAAGGAATTGATGTGACCTAAGGTCAAAGGTCAGCATACTGTAACTGGATTTTGTTATAGGGGTGACTTTAATGTCATTTTTATCCAGATTTCTACAGTAAAATGCCACCAAAATGATACCAGAGGTAGAGTGAGACACCAGGAACAATATGCAAAAGGAATGAGGATGACACCTATGAAGGAATTGATGTGACCTAAGGTCAAAGGTCAGCATACTGTAACTGGGTTGTGTTATAGGGGTGATTTTAAAATGATTTTTCTCCAAATTTCTACAGTAAAATGCCACCAAAATGATACCAGAGGTAGAGTGAGATGTCAGGAACAATATGTAAAAGGAATGAGGATGACACCTATGAAGGAATTGATGTGACCTAAGGTCAAAGGTCAGCATACTGTAACTGGATTTTGTTATATTGGTGATTTTAAAATGATTTTTCTCCAGATTTCTACAGTAAAATGCCACCAAAATGATACCAGAGGTAGAGTGAGATGTCAGGAACATAATGCAAAAGGAATGAGGATGACACCTATGAAGGAATTGATGTGACCTAAGGTCAAAGGTCAGCATACTGTAACTGGATTTTGTTATAGGGGTGACTTTAAAATGATTTTTCTCCAAATTTCTACAGTAAAATGCCACCAAAATGATACCAGAGGTAGAGTGAGATGTCAGGAACATAATGCAAAAGGAATGAGGATGACACCTATAAAGGAATTGATGTGACCTAAGGTCAAAGGTCAGCATACTGTAACTGGATTTTGTTATAGGGGTGACTTTAATGTCATTTTTATCCAGATTTCTACAGTAAAATGCCACCAAAATGATACCAGAGGTAGAGTGAGACACCAGGAACAATATGCAAAAGGAATGAGGATGACACCTATGAAAGAATTGATGTGACCTAAGGTCAAAGGTCAGCATACTGTAACTGGGTTGTGTTATAGGGATGACTTTAAAATGATTTTTCTCCAGATTTCTACAGTAAAATGCCACCAAAATGATACCAGAGGTAGAGTGAGATGTCAGGAACAATATGCAAAAGGAATGAGGATGACACCTATGAAGGAATTGATGTGACCTAAGGTCAAAGGTCAGCATACTGTAACTGGATTTTGTTATAGGGGTGACTTTAATGTCATTTTTATCCAGATTTCTACAGTAAAATGCCACCAAAATGATACCAGAGGTAGAGTGAGACACCAGGAACAATGTGCAAAAGGAATGAGGATGACACCTATGAAGGAATTGATGTGACCTAAGGTCAAAGGTCAGCATACTGTAACTGGGTTGTGTTATAGGGGTGATTTTAAAATGATTTTTCTCCAAATTTCTACAGTAAAATGCCACCAAAATGATACCAGAGGTAGAGTGAGACACCAGGAACAACATGCAAAAGGAATGAGGATGACACCTATAAAGGAATTGATGTGACCTAAGGTCAAAGGTCAGCATACTGTAACTGGATTTTGTTATATTGGTGACTTTAAAATGATTTTTCTCCAAATTTCTACAGTAAAATGCCACCAAAATGATACCAGGGGTAGAGTGAGATGTCAGGAACAACATGCAAAAGGAATGAGGATGACACCTATAAAGGAATTGATGTGACCTAAGGTCAAAGGTCAGCATACTGTAACTGGATTTTGTTATAGGGGTGACTTTAATGTCATTTTTATCCAGATTTCTACAGTAAAATGCCACCAAAATGATACCAGAGGTAGAGTGAGACACCAGGAACAATATGCAAAAGGAATGAGGATGACACCTATGAAGGAATTGATGTGACCTAAGGTCAAAGGTCAGCATACTGTAACTGGGTTGTGTTAAAGGGGTGATTTTAAAATGATTTTTCTCCAAATTTCTACAGTAAAATGCCACCAAAATGATACCAGAGGTAGAGTGAGATGTCAGGAACAATATGTAAAAGGAATGAGGATGACACCTATGAAGGAATTGATGTGACCTAAGGTCAAAGGTCAGCATACTGTAACTGGATTTTGTTATATTGGTGACTTTAAAATGATTTTTCTCCAAATTTCTACAGTAAAATGCCACCAAAATGATACCAGAGGTAGAGTGAGATGTCAGGAACAATATGCAAAAGGAATGAGGATGACACCTATGACGGAATTGATGTGACCTAAGGTCAAAGGTCAGCATACTGTAACTGGATTTTGTTATATTGGTGACTTTAAAATGATTTTTCTCCAAATTTCTACAGTAAAATGCCACCAAAATGATACCAGAGGTAGAGTGAGATGTCAGGAACATAATGCAAAAGGAATGAGGATGACACCTATGACGGAATTGATGTGACCTAAGGTCAAATGTCAGCATACTGTAACTGGATTTTGTTATATTGGTGACTTTAAAATGATTTTTCTCCAAATTTCTACAGTAAAATGCCACCAAAATGATACCAGAGGTAGAGTGAGATGTCAGGAACAACATGCAAAAGGAATGAGGATGACACCTATAAAGGAATTGATGTGACCTAAGGTCAAAGGTCAGCATACTGTAACTGGATTTTGTTATAGGGGTGACTTTAATGTCATTTTTATCCAGATTTCTACAGTAAAATGCCACCAAAATGATACCAGAGGTAGAGTGAGACACCAGGAACAATATGCAAAAGGAATGAGGATGACACCTATGAAGGAATTGATGTGACCTAAGGTCAAAGGTCAGCATACTGTAACTGGGTTGTGTTATAGGGGTGATTTTAAAATGATTTTTCTCCAAATTTCTACAGTAAAATGCCACCAAAATGATACCAGAGGTAGAGTGAGATGTCAGGAACAATATGTAAAAGGAATGAGGATGACACCTATGAAGGAATTGATGTGACCTAAGGTCAAAGGTCAGCATACTGTAACTGGGTTGTGTTATAGGGGTGACTTTAAAATGATTTTTCTCCAGATTTCTACAGTAAAATGCCACCAAAATGATACCAGAGGTAGAGTGAGACGCCAGGAACAACATGCAAAAGGAATGAGGATGACACCTATGAAGGAATTGATGTGACCTAAGGTCAAAGGTCAGCATACTGTAACTGGATTTTGTTATAGGGGTGACTTTAAAATGATTTTTCTCCAAATTTCTACAGTAAAATGCCACCAAAATGATACCAGAGGTAGAGTGAGATGTCAGGAACATAATGCAAAAGGAATGAGGATGACACCTATAAAGGAATTGATGTGACCTAAGGTCAAAGGTCAGCATACTGTAACTGGATTTTGTTATATTGGTGACTTTAAAATGATTTTTCTCCAAATTTCTACAGTAAAATGCCACCAAAATGATACCAGGGGTAGAGTGAGATGTCAGGAACATAATGCAAAAGGAATGAGGATGACACCTATAAAGGAATTGATGTGACCTAAGGTCAAAGGTCAGCATACTGTAACTGGATTTTGTTATATTGGTGACTTTAAAATGATTTTTCTCCAGATTTCTACAGTAAAATGCCACCAAAATGATACCAGAGGTAGAGTGAGATGTCAGGAACAACATGCAAAAGGAATGAGGATGACACCTATAAAGGAATTGATGTGACCTAAGGTCAAAGGTCAGCATACTGTAACTGGATTTTGTTATAGGGGTGACTTTAATGTCATTTTTATCCAGATTTCTACAGTAAAATGCCACCAAAATGATACCAGAGGTAGAGTGAGACACCAGGAACAATATGCAAAAGGAATGAGGATGACACCTATGAAGGAATTGATGTGACCTAAGGTCAAAGGTCAGCATACTGTAACTGGGTTGTGTTATAGGGGTGATTTTAAAATGATTTTTCTCCAAATTTCTACAGTAAAATGCCACCAAAATGATACCAGAGGTAGAGTGAGATGTCAGGAACAATATGTAAAAGGAATGAGGATGACACCTATGAAGGAATTGATGTGACCTAAGGTCAAAGGTCAGCATACTGTAACTGGATTTTGTTATATTGGTGACTTTAAAATGATTTTTCTCCAAATTTCTACAGTAAAATGCCACCAAAATGATACCAGAGGTAGAGTGAGATGTCAGGAACAATATGCAAAAGGAATGAGGATGACACCTATGACGGAATTGATGTGACCTAAGGTCAAAGGTCAGCATACTGTAACTGGATTTTGTTATATTGGTGACTTTAAAATGATTTTTCTCCAAATTTCTACAGTAAAATGCCACCAAAATGATACCAGAGGTAGAGTGAGATGTCAGGAACATAATGCAAAAGGAATGAGGATGACACCTATGACGGAATTGATGTGACCTAAGGTCAAATGTCAGCATACTGTAACTGGATTTTGTTATATTGGTGACTTTAAAATGATTTTTCTCCAAATTTCTACAGTAAAATGCCACCAAAATGATACCAGAGGTAGAGTGAGATGTCAGGAACAACATGCAAAAGGAATGAGGATGACACCTATAAAGGAATTGATGTGACCTAAGGTCAAAGGTCAGCATACTGTAACTGGATTTTGTTATAGGGGTGACTTTAATGTCATTTTTATCCAGATTTCTACAGTAAAATGCCACCAAAATGATACCAGAGGTAGAGTGAGACACCAGGAACAATATGCAAAAGGAATGAGGATGACACCTATGAAGGAATTGATGTGACCTAAGGTCAAAGGTCAGCATACTGTAACTGGGTTGTGTTATAGGGGTGATTTTAAAATGATTTTTCTCCAAATTTCTACAGTAAAATGCCACCAAAATGATACCAGAGGTAGAGTGAGATGTCAGGAACAATATGTAAAAGGAATGAGGATGACACCTATGAAGGAATTGATGTGACCTAAGGTCAAAGGTCAGCATACTGTAACTGGGTTGTGTTATAGGGGTGACTTTAAAATGATTTTTCTCCAGATTTCTACAGTAAAATGCCACCAAAATGATACCAGAGGTAGAGTGAGACGCCAGGAACAACATGCAAAAGGAATGAGGATGACACCTATGAAGGAATTGATGTGACCTAAGGTCAAAGGTCAGCATACTGTAACTGGATTTTGTTATAGGGGTGACTTTAAAATGATTTTTCTCCAAATTTCTACAGTAAAATGCCACCAAAATGATACCAGAGGTAGAGTGAGATGTCAGGAACATAATGCAAAAGGAATGAAGATGACACCTATAAAGGAATTGATGTGACCTAAGGTCAAAGGTCAGCATACTGTAACTGGATTTTGTTATAGGGGTGACTTTAATGTCATTTTTATCCAGATTTCTACAGTAAAATGCCACCAAAATGATACCAGAGGTAGAGTGAGACACCAGGAACAATATGCAAAAGGAATGAGGATGACACCTATGAAGGAATTGATGTGACCTAAGGTCAAAGGTCAGCATACTGTAACTGGGTTGTGTTATAGGGGTGATTTTAAAATGATTTTTCTCCAAATTTCTACAGTAAAATGCCACCAAAATGATACCAGAGGTAGAGTGAGATGTCAGGAACAATATGCAAAAGGAATGAGGATGACACCTATGAAAGAATTGATGTGACCTAAGGTCAAAGGTCAGCATACTGTAACTGGGTTGTGTTATAGGGGTGACTTTAAAATGATTTTTCTCCAGATTTCTACAGTAAAATGCCACCAAAATGATACCAGAGGTAGAGTGAGACACCAGGAACAACATGCAAAAGGAATGAGGATGACACCTATAAAGGAACTGATGTGACCTAAGGTCAAAGGTCAGCATACTGTAACTGGATTTTGTTATATTGGTGACTTTAAAATGATTTTTCTCCAAATTTCTACAGTAAAATGCCACCAAAATGATACCAGAGGTAGAGTGAGACACCAGGAACAATATGCAAAAGGAATGAGGATGACACCTATAAAGGAATTGATGTGACCTAAGGTCAAAGGTCAGCATACTGTAACTGGATTTTGTTATATTGGTGACTTTAAAATGATTTTTCTCCAAATTTCTACAGTAAAATGCCACCAAAATGATACCAGAGGTAGAGTGAGATGTCAGGAACAATATGCAAAAGGAATGAGGATGACACCTATGAAGGAATTGATGTGACCTAAGGTCAAAGGTCAGCATACTGTAACTGGGTTGTGTTATAGGGGTGATTTTAAAATGATTTTTCTCCAAATTTCTACAGTAAAATGCCACCAAAATGATACCAGAGGTAGAGTGAGATGTCAGGAACAATATGCAAAAGGAATGAGGATGACACCTATGACGGAATTGATGTGACCTAAGGTCAAAGGTCAGCATACTGTAACTGGATTTTGTTATATTGGTGACTTTAAAATGATTTTTCTCCAAATTTCTACAGTAAAATGCCACCAAAATGATACCAGAGGTAGAGTGAGATGTCAGGAACATAATGCAAAAGGAATGAGGATGACACCTATGACGGAATTGATGTGACCTAAGGTCAAAGGTCAGCATACTGTAACTGGATTTTGTTATATTGGTGACTTTAAAATGATTTTTCTCCAAATTTCTACAGTAAAATGCCACCAAAATGATACCAGAGGTAGAGTGAGATGTCAGGAACAACATGCAAAAGGAATGAGGATGACACCTATAAAGGAATTGATGTGACCTAAGGTCAAAGGTCAGCATACTGTAACTGGATTTTGTTATAGGGGTGACTTTAATGTCATTTTTATCCAGATTTCTACAGTAAAATGCCACCAAAATGATACCAGAGGTAGAGTGAGACACCAGGAACAATATGCAAAAGGAATGAGGATGACACCTATGAAGGAATTGATGTGACCTAAGGTCAAAGGTCAGCATACTGTAACTGGGTTGTGTTATAGGGGTGATTTTAAAATGATTTTTCTCCAAATTTCTACAGTAAAATGCCACCAAAATGATACCAGAGGTAGAGTGAGATGTCAGGAACAATATGTAAAAGGAATGAGGATGACACCTATGAAGGAATTGATGTGACCTAAGGTCAAAGGTCAGCATACTGTAACTGGGTTGTGTTATAGGGGTGACTTTAAAATGATTTTTCTCCAGATTTCTACAGTAAAATGCCACCAAAATGATACCAGAGGTAGAGTGAGATGTCAGGAACAATATGCAAAAGGAATGAGGATGACACCTATAAAGGAATTGATGTGACCTAAGGTCAAAGGTCAGCATACTGTAACTGGATTTTGTTATATTGGTGATTTTAAAATGATTTTTCTCCAGATTTCTACAGTAAAATGCCACCAAAATGATACCAGAGGTAGAGTGAGATGTCAGGAACATAATGCAAAAGGAATGAGGATGACACCTATGAAGGAATTGATGTGACCTAAGGTCAAAGGTCAGCATACTGTAACTGGATTTTGTTATAGGGGTGACTTTAAAATGATTTTTCTCCAAATTTCTACAGTAAAATGCCACCAAAATGATACCAGAGGTAGAGTGAGATGTCAGGAACATAATGCAAAAGGAATGAGGATGACACCTATAAAGGAATTGATGTGACCTAAGGTCAAAGGTCAGCATACTGTAACTGGATTTTGTTATAGGGGTGACTTTAATGTCATTTTTATCCAGATTTCTACAGTAAAATGCCACCAAAATGATACCAGAGGTAGAGTGAGACACCAGGAACAATATGCAAAAGGAATGAGGATGACACCTATGAAAGAATTGATGTGACCTAAGGTCAAAGGTCAGCATACTGTAACTGGGTTGTGTTATAGGGATGACTTTAAAATGATTTTTCTCCAGATTTCTACAGTAAAATGCCACCAAAATGATACCAGAGGTAGAGTGAGATGTCAGGAACAATATGCAAAAGGAATGAGGATGACACCTATAAAGGAATTGATGTGACCTAAGGTCAAAGGTCAGCATACTGTAACTGGATTTTGTTATATTGGTGACTTTAAAATGATTTTTCTCCAAATTTCTACAGTAAAATGCCACCAAAATGATACCAGAGGTAGAGTGAGATGTCAGGAACAACATGCAAAAGGAATGAGGATGACACCTATAAAGGAATTGATGTGACCTAAGGTCAAAGGTCAGCATACTGTAACTGGATTTTGTTATAGGGGTGACTTTAATGTCATTTTTATCCAGATTTCTACAGTAAAATGCCACCAAAATGATACCAGAGGTAGAGTGAGACACCAGGAACAATGTGCAAAAGGAATGAGGATGACACCTATGAAGGAATTGATGTGACCTAAGGTCAAAGGTCAGCATACTGTAACTGGGTTGTGTTATAGGGGTGATTTTAAAATGATTTTTCTCCAAATTTCTACAGTAAAATGCCACCAAAATGATACCAGAGGTAGAGTGAGATGTCAGGAACAATATGCAAAAGGAATGAGGATGACACCTATGACGGAATTGATGTGACCTAAGGTCAAAGGTCAGCATACTGTAACTGGATTTTGTTATATTGGTGACTTTAAAATGATTTTTCTCCAAATTTCTACAGTAAAATGCCACCAAAATGATACCAGAGGTAGAGTGAGATGTCAGGAACAACATGCAAAAGGAATGAGGATGACACCTATAAAGGAATTGATGTGACCTAAGGTCAAAGGTCAGCATACTGTAACTGGATTTTGTTATAGGGGTGACTTTAATGTCATTTTTATCCAGATTTCTACAGTAAAATGCCACCAAAATGATACCAGAGGTAGAGTGAGACACCAGGAACAACATGCAAAAGGAATGAGGATGACACCTATGAAGGAATTGATGTGACCTAAGGTCAAAGGTCAGCATACTGTAACTGGGTTGTGTTATAGGGGTGATTTTAAAATGATTTTTCTCCAAATTTCTACAGTAAAATGCCACCAAAATGATACCAGAGGTAGAGTGAGATGTCAGGAACAATATGTAAAAGGAATGAGGATGACACCTATGAAGGAATTGATGTGACCTAAGGTCAAAGGTCAGCATACTGTAACTGGGTTGTGTTATAGGGGTGACTTTAAAATGATTTTTCTCCAGATTTCTACAGTAAAATGCCACCAAAATGATACCAGAGGTAGAGTGAGACGCCAGGAACAACATGCAAAAGGAATGAGGATGACACCTATAAAGGAATTGATGTGACCTAAGGTCAAAGGTCAGCATACTGTAACTGGATTTTGTTATATTGGTGATTTTAAAATGATTTTTCTCCAGATTTCTACAGTAAAATGCCACCAAAATGATACCAGAAGTAGAGTGAGATGTCAGGAACATAATGCAAAAGGAATGAGGATGACACCTATGAAGGAATTGATGTGACCTAAGGTCAAAGGTCAGCATACTGTAACTGGATTTTGTTATAGGGGTGACTTTAAAATGATTTTTCTCCAAATTTCTACAGTAAAATGCCACCAAAATGATACCAGAGGTAGAGTGAGATGTCAGGAACAATATGCAAAAGGAATGAGGATGACACCTATGACGGAATTGATGTGACCTAAGGTCAAAGGTCAGCATACTGTAACTGGATTTTGTTATATTGGTGACTTTAAAATGATTTTTCTCCAAATTTCTACAGTAAAATGCCACCAAAATGATACCAGAGGTAGAGTGAGATGTCAGGAACAACATGCAAAAGGAATGAGGATGACACCTATAAAGGAATTGATGTGACCTAAGGTCAAAGGTCAGCATACTGTAACTGGATTTTGTTATAGGGGTGACTTTAATGTCATTTTTATCCAGATTTCTACAGTAAAATGCCACCAAAATGATACCAGAAGTAGAGTGAGATGTCAGGAACATAATGCAAAAGGAATGAGGATGACACCTATGAAGGAATTGATGTGACCTAAGGTCAAAGGTCAGCATACTGTAACTGGGTTGTGTTATAGGGGTGACTTTAAAATGATTTTTCTCCAGATTTCTACAGTAAAATGCCACCAAAATGATACCAGAGGTAGAGTGAGACGCCAGGAACAACATGCAAAAGGAATGAGGATGACACCTATGAAGGAATTGATGTGACCTAAGGTCAAAGGTCAGCATACTGTAACTGGATTTTGTTATATTGGTGATTTTAAAATGATTTTTCTCCAGATTTCTACAGTAAAATGCCACCAAAATGATACCAGAGGTAGAGTGAGATGTCAGGAACATAATGCAAAAGGAATGAGGATGACACCTATGAAGGAATTGATGTGACCTAAGGTCAAAGGTCAGCATACTGTAACTGGATTTTGTTATAGGGGTGACTTTAAAATGATTTTTCTCCAAATTTCTACAGTAAAATGCCACCAAAATGATACCAGAGGTAGAGTGAGATGTCAGGAACATAATGCAAAAGGAATGAGGATGACACCTATAAAGGAATTGATGTGACCTAAGGTCAAAGGTCAGCATACTGTAACTGGATTTTGTTATAGGGGTGACTTTAATGTCATTTTTATCCAGATTTCTACAGTAAAATGCCACCAAAATGATACCAGAGGTAGAGTGAGACACCAGGAACAATATGCAAAAGGAATGAGGATGACACCTATGAAGGAATTGATGTGACCTAAGGTCAAAGGTCAGCATACTGTAACTGGGTTGTGTTATAGGGGTGATTTTAAAATGATTTTTCTCCAAATTTCTACAGTAAAATGCCACCAAAATGATACCAGAGGTAGAGTGAGATGTCAGGAACAATATGTAAAAGGAATGAGGATGACACCTATGAAGGAATTGATGTGACCTAAGGTCAAAGGTCAGCATACTGTAACTGGGTTGTGTTATAGGGGTGACTTTAAAATGATTTTTCTCCAGATTTCTACAGTAAAATGCCACCAAAATGATACCAGAGGTAGAGTGAGATGTCAGGAACAATATGCAAAAGGAATGAGGATGACACCTATAAAGGAATTGATGTGACCTAAGGTCAAAGGTCAGCATACTGTAACTGGATTTTGTTATATTGGTGATTTTAAAATGATTTTTCTCCAGATTTCTACAGTAAAATGCCACCAAAATGATACCAGAGGTAGAGTGAGATGTCAGGAACATAATGCAAAAGGAATGAGGATGACACCTATGAAGGAATTGATGTGACCTAAGGTCAAAGGTCAGCATACTGTAACTGGATTTTGTTATAGGGGTGACTTTAATGTCATTTTTCTCCAGATTTCTACAGTAAAATGCCACCAAAATGATACCAGAGGTAGAGTGAGACACCAGGAACAATATGCAAAAGGAATGAGGATGACACCTATGAAAGAATTGATGTGACCTAAGGTCAAAGGTCAGCATACTGTAACTGGGTTGTGTTATAGGGATGACTTTAAAATGATTTTTCTCCAGATTTCTACAGTAAAATGCCACCAAAATGATACCAGAGGTAGAGTGAGATGTCAGGAACAATATGCAAAAGGAATGAGGATGACACCTATAAAGGAATTGATGTGACCTAAGGTCAAAGGTCAGCATACTGTAACTGGATTTTGTTATAGGGGTGACTTTAATGTCATTTTTATCCAGATTTCTACAGTAAAATGCCACCAAAATGATACCAGAGGTAGAGTGAGACACCAGGAACAATGTGCAAAAGGAATGAGGATGACACCTATGAAGGAATTGATGTGACCTAAGGTCAAAGGTCAGCATACTGTAACTGGGTTGTGTTATAGGGGTGATTTTAAAATGATTTTTCTCCAAATTTCTACAGTAAAATGCCACCAAAATGATACCAGAGGTAGAGTGAGATGTCAGGAACAATATGCAAAAGGAATGAGGATGACACCTATGACGGAATTGATGTGACCTAAGGTCAAAGGTCAGCATACTGTAACTGGATTTTGTTATATTGGTGACTTTAAAATGATTTTTCTCCAAATTTCTACAGTAAAATGCCACCAAAATGATACCAGAGGTAGAGTGAGATGTCAGGAACAACATGCAAAAGGAATGAGGATGACACCTATAAAGGAATTGATGTGACCTAAGGTCAAAGGTCAGCATACTGTAACTGGATTTTGTTATAGGGGTGACTTTAATGTCATTTTTATCCAGATTTCTACAGTAAAATGCCACCAAAATGATACCAGAGGTAGAGTGAGACACCAGGAACAATATGCAAAAGGAATGAGGATGACACCTATGAAGGAATTGATGTGACCTAAGGTCAAAGGTCAGCATACTGTAACTGGGTTGTGTTATAGGGGTGATTTTAAAATGATTTTTCTCCAAATTTCTACAGTAAAATGCCACCAAAATGATACCAGAGGTAGAGTGAGATGTCAGGAACAATATGTAAAAGGAATGAGGATGACACCTATGAAGGAATTGATGTGACCTAAGGTCAAAGGTCAGCATACTGTAACTGGGTTGTGTTATAGGGGTGACTTTAAAATGATTTTTCTCCAGATTTCTACAGTAAAATGCCACCAAAATGATACCAGAGGTAGAGTGAGACGCCAGGAACAACATGCAAAAGGAATGAGGATGACACCTATAAAGGAATTGATGTGACCTAAGGTCAAAGGTCAGCATACTGTAACTGGATTTTGTTATATTGGTGATTTTAAAATGATTTTTCTCCAGATTTCTACAGTAAAATGCCACCAAAATGATACCAGAGGTAGAGTGAGATGTCAGGAACATAATGCAAAAGGAATGAGGATGACACCTATGAAGGAATTGATGTGACCTAAGGTCAAAGGTCAGCATACTGTAACTGGATTTTGTTATAGGGGTGACTTTAAAATGATTTTTCTCCAAATTTCTACAGTAAAATGCCACCAAAATGATACCAGAGGTAGAGTGAGATGTCAGGAACAATATGCAAAAGGAATGAGGATGACACCTATGACGGAATTGATGTGACCTAAGGTCAAAGGTCAGCATACTGTAACTGGATTTTGTTATATTGGTGACTTTAAAATGATTTTTCTCCAAATTTCTACAGTAAAATGCCACCAAAATGATACCAGAGGTAGAGTGAGATGTCAGGAACAACATGCAAAAGGAATGAGGATGACACCTATAAAGGAATTGATGTGACCTAAGGTCAAAGGTCAGCATACTGTAACTGGATTTTGTTATAGGGGTGACTTTAATGTCATTTTTATCCAGATTTCTACAGTAAAATGCCACCAAAATGATACCAGAGGTAGAGTGAGACACCAGGAACAATATGCAAAAGGAATGAGGATGACACCTATGAAGGAATTGATGTGACCTAAGGTCAAAGGTCAGCATACTGTAACTGGGTTGTGTTATAGGGGTGATTTTAAAATGATTTTTCTCCAAATTTCTACAGTAAAATGCCACCAAAATGATACCAGAGGTAGAGTGAGATGTCAGGAACAATATGTAAAAGGAATGAGGATGACACCTATGAAGGAATTGATGTGACCTAAGGTCAAAGGTCAGCATACTGTAACTGGGTTGTGTTATAGGGGTGACTTTAAAATGATTTTTCTCCAGATTTCTACAGTAAAATGCCACCAAAATGATACCAGAGGTAGAGTGAGACGCCAGGAACAACATGCAAAAGGAATGAGGATGACACCTATGAAGGAATTGATGTGACCTAAGGTCAAAGGTCAGCATACTGTAACTGGATTTTGTTATATTGGTGATTTTAAAATGATTTTTCTCCAGATTTCTACAGTAAAATGCCACCAAAATGATACCAGAGGTAGAGTGAGATGTCAGGAACATAATGCAAAAGGAATGAGGATGACACCTATGAAGGAATTGATGTGACCTAAGGTCAAAGGTCAGCATACTGTAACTGGATTTTGTTATAGGGGTGACTTTAAAATGATTTTTCTCCAAATTTCTACAGTAAAATGCCACCAAAATGATACCAGAGGTAGAGTGAGATGTCAGGAACATAATGCAAAAGGAATGAGGATGACACCTATAAAGGAATTGATGTGACCTAAGGTCAAAGGTCAGCATACTGTAACTGGATTTTGTTATAGGGGTGACTTTAATGTCATTTTTATCCAGATTTCTACAGTAAAATGCCACCAAAATGATACCAGAGGTAGAGTGAGACACCAGGAACAATATGCAAAAGGAATGAGGATGACACCTATGAAGGAATTGATGTGACCTAAGGTCAAAGGTCAGCATACTGTAACTGGGTTGTGTTATAGGGGTGATTTTAAAATGATTTTTCTCCAAATTTCTACAGTAAAATGCCACCAAAATGATACCAGAGGTAGAGTGAGATGTCAGGAACAATATGCAAAAGGAATGAGGATGACACCTATGAAAGAATTGATGTGACCTAAGGTCAAAGGTCAGCATACTGTAACTGGGTTGTGTTATAGGGGTGACTTTAAAATGATTTTTCTCCAGATTTCTACAGTAAAATGCCACCAAAATGATACCAGAGGTAGAGTGAGACACCAGGAACAACATGCAAAAGGAATGAGGATGACACCTATAAAGGAATTGATGTGACCTAAGGTCAAAGGTCAGCATACTGTAACTGGATTTTGTTATATTGGTGACTTTAAAATGATTTTTCTCCAAATTTCTACAGTAAAATGCCACCAAAATGATACCAGAGGTAGAGTGAGATGTCAGGAACAATATGCAAAAGGAATGAGGATGACACCTATGAAAGAATTGATGTGACCTAAGGTCAAAGGTCAGCATACTGTAACTGGGTTGTGTTATAGGGGTGACTTTAAAATGATTTTTCTCCAGATTTCTACAGTAAAATGCCACCAAAATGATACCAGAGGTAGAGTGAGACACCAGGAACAACATGCAAAAGGAATGAGGATGACACCTATAAAGGAATTGATGTGACCTAAGGTCAAAGGTCAGCATACTGTAACTGGATTTTGTTATATTGGTGACTTTAAAATGATTTTTCTCCAAATTTCTACAGTAAAATGCCACCAAAATGATACCAGAGGTAGAGTGAGATGTCAGGAACAATATGCAAAAGGAATGAGGATGACACCTATGAAGGAATTGATGTGACCTAAGGTCAAAGGTCAGCATACTGTAACTGGATTTTGTTATATTGGTGACTTTAAAATGATTTTTCTCCAAATTTCTACAGTAAAATGCCACCAAAATGATACCAGAGGTAGAGTGAGATGTCAGGAACATAATGCAAAAGGAATGAGGATGACACCTATAAAGGAATTGATGTGACCTAAGGTCAAAGGTCAGCATACTGTAACTGGATTTTGTTATAGGGGTGACTTTAATGTCATTTTTATCCAGATTTCTACAGTAAAATGCCACCAAAATGATACCAGAGGTAGAGTGAGACACCAGGAACAATATGCAAAAGGAATGAGGATGACACCTATGAAGGAATTGATGTGACCTAAGGTCAAAGGTCAGCATACTGTAACTGGGTTGTGTTATAGGGGTGATTTTAAAATGATTTTTCTCCAAATTTCTACAGTAAAATGCCACCAAAATGATACCAGAGGTAGAGTGAGATGTCAGGAACAATATGCAAAAGGAATGAGGATGACACCTATGAAAGAATTGATGTGACCTAAGGTCAAAGGTCAGCATACTGTAACTGGGTTGTGTTATAGGGGTGACTTTAAAATGATTTTTCTCCAGATTTCTACAGTAAAATGCCACCAAAATGATACCAGAGGTAGAGTGAGACACCAGGAACAACATGCAAAAGGAATGAGGATGACACCTATAAAGGAATTGATGTGACCTAAGGTCAAAGGTCAGCATACTGTAACTGGATTTTGTTATATTGGTGACTTTAAAATGATTTTTCTCCAAATTTCTACAGTAAAATGCCACCAAAATGATACCAGAGGTAGAGTGAGATGTCAGGAACAATATGCAAAAGGAATGAGGATGACACCTATGAAAGAATTGATGTGACCTAAGGTCAAAGGTCAGCATACTGTAACTGGGTTGTGTTATAGGGGTGACTTTAAAATGATTTTTCTCCAGATTTCTACAGTAAAATGCCACCAAAATGATACCAGAGGTAGAGTGAGACACCAGGAACAACATGCAAAAGGAATGAGGATGACACCTATAAAGGAATTGATGTGACCTAAGGTCAAAGGTCAGCATACTGTAACTGGATTTTGTTATATTGGTGACTTTAAAATGATTTTTCTCCAAATTTCTACAGTAAAATGCCACCAAAATGATACCAGAGGTAGAGTGAGATGTCAGGAACAATATGCAAAAGGAATGAGGATGACACCTATGAAGGAATTGATGTGACCTAAGGTCAAAGGTCAGCATACTGTAACTGGATTTTGTTATATTGGTGACTTTAAAATGATTTTTCTCCAAATTTCTACAGTAAAATGCCACCAAAATGATACCAGAGGTAGAGTGAGATGTCAGGAACAATATGCAAAAGGAATGAGGATGACACCTATGAAGGAATTGATGTGACCTAAGGTCAAAGGTCAGCATACTGTAACTGGGTTGTGTTATAGGGGTGATTTTAAAATGATTTTTCTCCAAATTTCTACAGTAAAATGCCACCAAAATGATACCAGAGGTAGAGTGAGATGTCAGGAACAATATGCAAAAGGAATGAGGATGACACCTATGACGGAATTGATGTGACCTAAGGTCAAAGGTCAGCATACTGTAACTGGATTTTGTTATATTGGTGACTTTAAAATGATTTTTCTCCAAATTTCTACAGTAAAATGCCACCAAAATGATACCAGAGGTAGAGTGAGATGTCAGGAACATAATGCAAAAGGAATGAGGATGACACCTATGACGGAATTGATGTGACCTAAGGTCAAAGGTCAGCATACTGTAACTGGATTTTGTTATATTGGTGACTTTAAAATGATTTTTCTCCAAATTTCTACAGTAAAATGCCACCAAAATGATACCAGAGGTAGAGTGAGACACCAGGAACAATATGCAAAAGGAATGAGGATGACACCTATGAAGGAATTGATGTGACCTAAGGTCAAAGGTCAGCATACTGTAACTGGGTTGTGTTATAGGGGTGATTTTAAAATGATTTTTCTCCAAATTTCTACAGTAAAATGCCACCAAAATGATACCAGAGGTAGAGTGAGATGTCAGGAACAATATGTAAAAGGAATGAGGATGACACCTATGAAGGAATTGATGTGACCTAAGGTCAAAGGTCAGCATACTGTAACTGGGTTGTGTTATAGGGGTGACTTTAAAATGATTTTTCTCCAGATTTCTACAGTAAAATGCCACCAAAATGATACCAGAGGTAGAGTGAGATGTCAGGAACAATATGCAAAAGGAATGAGGATGACACCTATAAAGGAATTGATGTGACCTAAGGTCAAAGGTCAGCATACTGTAACTGGATTTTGTTATATTGGTGATTTTAAAATGATTTTTCTCCAGATTTCTACAGTAAAATGCCACCAAAATGATACCAGAGGTAGAGTGAGATGTCAGGAACATAATGCAAAAGGAATGAGGATGACACCTATGAAGGAATTGATGTGACCTAAGGTCAAAGGTCAGCATACTGTAACTGGATTTTGTTATAGGGGTGACTTTAAAATGATTTTTCTCCAAATTTCTACAGTAAAATGCCACCAAAATGATACCAGAGGTAGAGTGAGATGTCAGGAACATAATGCAAAAGGAATGAGGATGACACCTATAAAGGAATTGATGTGACCTAAGGTCAAAGGTCAGCATACTGTAACTGGATTTTGTTATAGGGGTGACTTTAATGTCATTTTTATCCAGATTTCTACAGTAAAATGACACCAAAATGATACCAGAGGTAGAGTGAGACACCAGGAACAATATGCAAAAGGAATGAGGATGACACCTATGAAAGAATTGATGTGACCTAAGGTCAAAGGTCAGCATACTGTAACTGGGTTGTGTTATAGGGATGACTTTAAAATGATTTTTCTCCAGATTTCTACAGTAAAATGCCACCAAAATGATACCAGAGGTAGAGTGAGACACCAGGAACAACATGCAAAAGGAATGAGGATGACACCTATAAAGGAATTGATGTGACCTAAGGTCAAAGGTCAGCATACTGTAACTGGATTTTGTTATATTGGTGACTTTAAAATGATTTTTCTCCAAATTTCTACAGTAAAATGCCACCAAAATGATACCAGAGGTAGAGTGAGATGTCAGGAACAATATGCAAAAGGAATGAGGATGACACCTATAAAGGAATTGATGTGACCTAAGGTCAAAGGTCAGCATACTGTAACTGGATTTTGTTATAGGGGTGACTTTAATGTCATTTTTATCCAAATTTCTACAGTAAAATGCCACCAAAATGATACCAGAGGTAGAGTGAGATGTCAGGAACAATATGCAAAAGGAATGAGGATGACACCTATGACGGAATTGATGTGACCTAAGGTCAAAGGTCAGCATACTGTAACTGGATTTTGTTATATTGGTGACTTTAAAATGATTTTTCTCCAAATTTCTACAGTAAAATGCCACCAAAATGATACCAGAGGTAGAGTGAGATGTCAGGAACAACATGCAAAAGGAATGAGGATGACACCTATAAAGGAATTGATGTGACCTAAGGTCAAAGGTCAGCATACTGTAACTGGATTTTGTTATAGGGGTGACTTTAATGTCATTTTTATCCAGATTTCTACAGTAAAATGCCACCAAAATGATACCAGAGGTAGAGTGAGACGCCAGGAACAACATGCAAAAGGAATGAGGATGACACCTATAAAGGAATTGATGTGACCTAAGGTCAAAGGTCAGCATACTGTAACTGGATTTTGTTATATTGGTGATTTTAAAATGATTTTTCTCCAGATTTCTACAGTAAAATGCCACCAAAATGATACCAGAGGTAGAGTGAGATGTCAGGAACATAATGCAAAAGGAATGAGGATGACACCTATGAAGGAATTGATGTGACCTAAGGTCAAAGGTCAGCATACTGTAACTGGATTTTGTTATAGGGGTGACTTTAAAATGATTTTTCTCCAAATTTCTACAGTAAAATGCCACCAAAATGATACCAGAGGTAGAGTGAGATGTCAGGAACAATATGCAAAAGGAATGAGGATGACACCTATGACGGAATTGATGTGACCTAAGGTCAAAGGTCAGCATACTGTAACTGGATTTTGTTATATTGGTGACTTTAAAATGATTTTTCTCCAAATTTCTACAGTAAAATGCCACCAAAATGATACCAGAGGTAGAGTGAGATGTCAGGAACAACATGCAAAAGGAATGAGGATGACACCTATAAAGGAATTGATGTGACCTAAGGTCAAAGGTCAGCATACTGTAACTGGATTTTGTTATAGGGGTGACTTTAATGTCATTTTTATCCAGATTTCTACAGTAAAATGCCACCAAAATGATACCAGAGGTAGAGTGAGACACCAGGAACAATATGCAAAAGGAATGAGGATGACACCTATGAAGGAATTGATGTGACCTAAGGTCAAAGGTCAGCATACTGTAACTGGGTTGTGTTATAGGGGTGATTTTAAAATGATTTTTCTCCAAATTTCTACAGTAAAATGCCACCAAAATGATACCAGAGGTAGAGTGAGATGTCAGGAACAATATGTAAAAGGAATGAGGATGACACCTATGAAGGAATTGATGTGACCTAAGGTCAAAGGTCAGCATACTGTAACTGGATTTTGTTATATTGGTGATTTTAAAATGATTTTTCTCCAGATTTCTACAGTAAAATGCCACCAAAATGATACCAGAGGTAGAGTGAGATGTCAGGAACATAATGCAAAAGGAATGAGGATGACACCTATGAAGGAATTGATGTGACCTAAGGTCAAAGGTCAGCATACTGTAACTGGATTTTGTTATAGGGGTGACTTTAAAATGATTTTTCTCCAAATTTCTACAGTAAAATGCCACCAAAATGATACCAGAGGTAGAGTGAGATGTCAGGAACATAATGCAAAAGGAATGAGGATGACACCTATAAAGGAATTGATGTGACCTAAGGTCAAAGGTCAGCATACTGTAACTGGATTTTGTTATAGGGGTGACTTTAATGTCATTTTTATCCAGATTTCTACAGTAAAATGCCACCAAAATGATACCAGAGGTAGAGTGAGACACCAGGAACAATATGCAAAAGGAATGAGGATGACACCTATGAAAGAATTGATGTGACCTAAGGTCAAAGGTCAGCATACTGTAACTGGGTTGTGTTATAGGGGTGACTTTAAAATGATTTTTCTCCAGATTTCTACAGTAAAATGCCACCAAAATGATACCAGAGGTAGAGTGAGACACCAGGAACAACATGCAAAAGGAATGAGGATGACACCTATAAAGGAATTGATGTGACCTAAGGTCAAAGGTCAGCATACTGTAACTGGATTTTGTTATATTGGTGACTTTAAAATGATTTTTCTCCAAATTTCTACAGTAAAATGCCACCAAAATGATACCAGAGGTAGAGTGAGATGTCAGGAACAATATGCAAAAGGAATGAGGATGACACCTATAAAGGAATTGATGTGACCTAAGGTCAAAGGTCAGCATACTGTAACTGGATTTTGTTATAGGGGTGACTTTAATGTCATTTTTATCCAGATTTCTACAGTAAAATGCCACCAAAATGATACCAGAGGTAGAGTGAGATGTCAGGAACAATATGCAAAAGGAATGAGGATGACACCTATGACGGAATTGATGTGACCTAAGGTCAAAGGTCAGCATACTGTAACTGGATTTTGTTATATTGGTGACTTTAAAATGATTTTTCTCCAAATTTCTACAGTAAAATGCCACCAAAATGATACCAGAGGTAGAGTGAGACGCCAGGAACAACATGCAAAAGGAATGAGGATGACACCTATAAAGGAATTGATGTGACCTAAGGTCAAAGGTCAGCATACTGTAACTGGATTTTGTTATATTGGTGATTTTAAAATGATTTTTCTCCAGATTTCTACAGTAAAATGCCACCAAAATGATACCAGAGGTAGAGTGAGATGTCAGGAACATAATGCAAAAGGAATGAGGATGACACCTATGAAGGAATTGATGTGACCTAAGGTCAAAGGTCAGCATACTGTAACTGGATTTTGTTATAGGGGTGACTTTAAAATGATTTTTCTCCAAATTTCTACAGTAAAATGCCACCAAAATGATACCAGAGGTAGAGTGAGACACCAGGAACAATATGCAAAAGGAATGAGGATGACACCTATGAAGGAATTGATGTGACCTAAGGTCAAAGGTCAGCATACTGTAACTGGGTTGTGTTATAGGGGTGATTTTAAAATGATTTTTCTCCAAATTTCTACAGTAAAATGCCACCAAAATGATACCAGAGGTAGAGTGAGATGTCAGGAACAATATGCAAAAGGAATGAGGATGACACCTATGAAAGAATTGATGTGACCTAAGGTCAAAGGTCAGCATACTGTAACTGGGTTGTGTTATAGGGGTGACTTTAAAATGATTTTTCTCCAGATTTCTACAGTAAAATGCCACCAAAATGATACCAGAGGTAGAGTGAGACACCAGGAACAACATGCAAAAGGAATGAGGATGACACCTATAAAGGAATTGATGTGACCTAAGGTCAAAGGTCAGCATACTGTAACTGGATTTTGTTATATTGGTGACTTTAAAATGATTTTTCTCCAAATTTCTACAGTAAAATGCCACCAAAATGATACCAGAGGTAGAGTGAGATGTCAGGAACAATATGCAAAAGGAATGAGGATGACACCTATAAAGGAATTGATGTGACCTAAGGTCAAAGGTCAGCATACTGTAACTGGATTTTGTTATAGGGGTGACTTTAATGTCATTTTTATCCAAATTTCTACAGTAAAATGCCACCAAAATGATACCAGAGGTAGAGTGAGATGTCAGGAACAATATGCAAAAGGAATGAGGATGACACCTATGACGGAATTGATGTGACCTAAGGTCAAAGGTCAGCATACTGTAACTGGATTTTGTTATATTGGTGACTTTAAAATGATTTTTCTCCAAATTTCTACAGTAAAATGCCACCAAAATGATACCAGAGGTAGAGTGAGATGTCAGGAACAACATGCAAAAGGAATGAGGATGACACCTATAAAGGAATTGATGTGACCTAAGGTCAAAGGTCAGCATACTGTAACTGGATTTTGTTATATTGGTGATTTTAAAATGATTTTTCTCCAGATTTCTACAGTAAAATGCCACCAAAATGATACCAGAGGTAGAGTGAGATGTCAGGAACATAATGCAAAAGGAATGAGGATGACACCTATGAAGGAATTGATGTGACCTAAGGTCAAAGGTCAGCATACTGTAACTGGATTTTGTTATAGGGGTGACTTTAAAATGATTTTTCTCCAAATTTCTACAGTAAAATGCCACCAAAATGATACCAGAGGTAGAGTGAGACACCAGGAACAATATGCAAAAGGAATGAGGATGACACCTATGAAGGAATTGATGTGACCTAAGGTCAAAGGTCAGCATACTGTAACTGGGTTGTGTTATAGGGGTGATTTTAAAATGATTTTTCTCCAAATTTCTACAGTAAAATGCCACCAAAATGATACCAGAGGTAGAGTGAGACACCAGGAACAACATGCAAAAGG
>JARUPV020000040.1:0-19000 GCA_030347415.2 Decapterus maruadsi | reverse complement strand
AACATGCAAACTGCTGGGTTTTGGTGTCAATAATGTCAGAAGTGGATGAATTTTATGTTTTAACAAGAGTTACACTGTTTCTAAGCGTTTCTGGCCCGCACGGGCCATGTTTATAAAAATGTGCACTTCTCGCCGAGAAAATGACTTTTTTCACATAGGCTGGCAAATACAGCCAGAACATGCAAACTGCTGGGTTTTGGTGTCAATAATGTCAGAAGTGGATGAATTTTATGTTTTAACAAGAGTTACACTGTTTCTAAGCGTTTCTGGCCCGCACGGGCCATGTTTATAAAAATGTGCACTTCTCGCCGAGAAAATGACTTTTTTCACATAGGCTGCTGGCAAATACAGCCAGAACATGCAAACTGCTGGGTTTTGGTGTCAATAATGTCAGAAGTGGATGAATTTTATGTTTTAACAAGAGTTACACTGTTTCTAAGCGTTTCTGGCCCGCACGGGCCATGTTTATAAAAATGTGCACTTCTCGCCGAGAAAATGACTTTTTTTCACATAGGCTGGCAAATACAGCCAGAACATGCAAACTGCTGGGTTTTGGTGTCAATAATGTCAGAAGTGGATGAATTTTATGTTTTAACAAGAGTTACACTGTTTCTAAGCGTTTCTGGCCCGCACGGGCCATGTTTATAATGTGCACTTCTCGCCGAGAAAATGACTTTTTTCACATAGGCTGGCAAATACAGCCAGAACATGCAAACTGCTGGGTTTTGGTGTCAATAATGTCAGAAGTGGATGAATTTTATGTTTTAACAAGAGTTACACTGTTTCTAAGCGTTTCTGGCCCGCACGGGCCATGTTTATAAAAATGTGCACTTCTCGCCGAGAAAATGACTTTTTTCACATAGGCTGGCAAATACAGCCAGAACATGCAAACTGCTGGGTTTTGGTGTCAATAATGTCAGAAGTGGATGAATTTTATGTTTTAACAAGAGTTACACTGTTTCTAAGCGTTTCTGGCCCGCACGGGCCATGTTTATAAAAATGTGCACTTCTCGCCGAGAAAATGACTTTTTTCACATAGGCTGGCAAATACAGCCAGAACATGCAAACTGCTGGGTTTTGGTGTCAATAATGTCAGAAGTGGATGAATTTTATGTTTTAACAAGAGTTACACTGTTTCTAAGCGTTTCTGGCCCGCACGGGCCATGTTTATAAAAATGTGCACTTCTCGCCGAGAAAATGACTTTTTTCACATAGGCTGGCAAATACAGCCAGAACATGCAAACTGCTGGGTTTTGGTGTCAATAATGTCAGAAGTGGATGAATTTTATGTTTTAACAAGAGTTACACTGTTTCTAAGCGTTTCTGGCCATGTTTATAAACATGTGCACTTCTCGCCGAGAAAATGACTTTTTTCACATAGGCTGGCAAATACAGCCAGAACATGCAAACTGCTGGGTTTTGGTGTCAATAATGTCAGAAGTGGATGAATTTTATGTTTTAACAAGAGTTACACTGTTTCTAAGCGTTTCTGGCCCGCACGGGCCATGTTTATAAAAATGTGCACTTCTCGCCGAGAAAATGACTTTTTTCACATAGGCTGGCAAATACAGCCAGAACATGCAAACTGCTGGGTTTTGGTGTCAATAATGTCAGAAGTGGATGAATTTTATGTTTTAACAAGAGTTACACTGTTTCTAAGCGTTTCTGGCCCGCACGGGCCATGTTTATAAAAATGTGCACTTCTCGCCGAGAAAATGACTTTTTTCACATAGGCTGGCAAATACAGCCAGAACATGCAAACTGCTGGGTTTTGGTGTCAATAATGTCAGAAGTGGATGAATTTTATGTTTTAACAAGAGTTACACTGTTTCTAAGCGTTTCTGGCCCGCACGGGCCATGTTTATAAAAATGTGCACTTCTCGCCGAGAAAATGACTTTTTTCACATAGGCTGGCAAATACAGCCAGAACATGCAAACTGCTGGGTTTTGGTGTCAATAATGTCAGAAGTGGATGAATTTTATGTTTTAACAAGAGTTACACTGTTTCTAAGCGTTTCTGGCCCGCACGGGCCATGTTTATAAAAATGTGCACTTCTCGCCGAGAAAATGACTTTTTTCACATAGGCTGGCAAATACAGCCAGAACATGCAAACTGCTGGGTTTTGGTGTCAATAATGTCAGAAGTGGATGAATTTTATGTTTTAACAAGAGTTACACTGTTTCTAAGCGTTTCTGGCCCGCACGGGCCATGTTTATAAAAATGTGCACTTCTCGCCGAGAAAATGACTTTTTTCACATAGGCTGGCAAATACAGCCAGAACATGCAAACTGCTGGGTTTTGGTGTCAATAATGTCAGAAGTGGATGAATTTTATGTTTTAACAAGAGTTACACTGTTTCTAAGCGTTTCTGGCCCGCACGGGCCATGTTTATAAAATGTGCACTTCTCGCCGAGAAAATGACTTTTTTCACATAGGCTGGCAAATACAGCCAGAACATGCAAACTGCTGGGTTTTGGTGTCAATAATGTCAGAAGTGGATGAATTTTATGTTTTAACAAGAGTTACACTGTTTCTAAGCGTTTCTGGCCCGCACGGGCCATGTTTATAAAAATGTGCACTTCTCGCCGAGAAAATGACTTTTTTCACATAGGCTGGCAAATACAGCCAGAACATGCAAACTGCTGGGTTTTGGTGTCAATAATGTCAGAAGTGGATGAATTTTATGTTTTAACAAGAGTTACACTGTTTCTAAGCGTTTCTGGCCCGCACGGGCCATGTTTATAAAAATGTGCACTTCTCGCCGAGAAAATGACTTTTTTCACATAGGCTGGCAAATACAGCCAGAACATGCAAACTGCTGGGTTTTGGTGTCAATAATGTCAGAAGTGGATGAATTTTATGTTTTAACAAGAGTTACACTGTTTCTAAGCGTTTCTGGCCCGCACGGGCCATGTTTATAAAAATGTGCACTTCTCGCCGAGAAAATGACTTTTTTCACATAGGCTGGCAAATACAGCCAGAACATGCAAACTGCTGGGTTTTGGTGTCAATAATGTCAGAAGTGGATGAATTTTATGTTTTAACAAGAGTTACACTGTTTCTAAGCGTTTCTGGCCCGCACGGGCCATGTTTATAAAATGTGCACTTCTCGCCGAGAAAATGACTTTTTTCACATAGGCTGGCAAATACAGCCAGAACATGCAAACTGCTGGGTTTTGGTGTCAATAATGTCAGAAGTGGATGAATTTTATGTTTTAACAAGAGTTACACTGTTTCTAAGCGTTTCTGGCCCGCACGGGCCATGTTTATAAAAATGTGCACTTCTCGCCGAGAAAATGACTTTTTTCACATAGGCTGGCAAATACAGCCAGAACATGCAAACTGCTGGGTTTTGGTGTCAATAATGTCAGAAGTGGATGAATTTTATGTTTTAACAAGAGTTACACTGTTTCTAAGCGTTTCTGGCCCGCACGGGCCATGTTTATAAAAATGTGCACTTCTCGCCGAGAAAATGACTTTTTTCACATAGGCTGGCAAATACAGCCAGAACATGCAAACTGCTGGGTTTTGGTGTCAATAATGTCAGAAGTGGATGAATTTTATGTTTTAACAAGAGTTACACTGTTTCTAAGCGTTTCTGGCCCGCACGGGCCATGTTTATAAAAATGTGCACTTCTCGCCGAGAAAATGACTTTTTTCACATAGGCTGGCAAATACAGCCAGAACATGCAAACTGCTGGGTTTTGGTGTCAATAATGTCAGAAGTGGATGAATTTTATGTTTTAACAAGAGTTACACTGTTTCTAAGCGTTTCTGGCCCGCACGGGCCATGTTTATAAAAATGTGCACTTCTCGCCGAGAAAATGACTTTTTTCACATAGGCTGGCAAATACAGCCAGAACATGCAAACTGCTGGGTTTTGGTGTCAATAATGTCAGAAGTGGATGAATTTTATGTTTTAACAAGAGTTACACTGTTTCTAAGCGTTTCTGGCCCGCACGGGCCATGTTTATAAAAATGTGCACTTCTCGCCGAGAAAATGACTTTTTTCACATAGGCTGGCAAATACAGCCAGAACATGCAAACTGCTGGGTTTTGGTGTCAATAATGTCAGAAGTGGATGAATTTTATGTTTTAACAAGAGTTACACTGTTTCTAAGCGTTTCTGGCCCGCACGGGCCATGTTTATAAAAATGTGCACTTCTCGCCGAGAAAATGACTTTTTTCACATAGGCTGGCAAATACAGCCAGAACATGCAAACTGCTGGGTTTTGGTGTCAATAATGTCAGAAGTGGATGAATTTTATGTTTTAACAAGAGTTACACTGTTTCTAAGCGTTTCTGGCCCGCACGGGCCATGTTTATAAAAATGTGCACTTCTCGCCGAGAAAATGACTTTTTTCACATAGGCTGGCAAATACAGCCAGAACATGCAAACTGCTGGGTTTTGGTGTCAATAATGTCAGAAGTGGATGAATTTTATGTTTTAACAAGAGTTACACTGTTTCTAAGCGTTTCTGGCCCGCACGGGCCATGTTTATAAAAATGTGCACTTCTCGCCGAGAAAATGACTTTTTTCACATAGGCTGGCAAATACAGCCAGAACATGCAAACTGCTGGGTTTTGGTGTCAATAATGTCAGAAGTGGATGAATTTTATGTTTTAACAAGAGTTACACTGTTTCTAAGCGTTTCTGGCCCGCACGGGCCATGTTTATAAAAATGTGCACTTCTCGCCGAGAAAATGACTTTTTTCACATAGGCTGGCAAATACAGCCAGAACATGCAAACTGCTGGGTTTTGGTGTCAATAATGTCAGAAGTGGATGAATTTTATGTTTTAACAAGAGTTACACTGTTTCTAAGCGTTTCTGGCCCGCACGGGCCATGTTTATAAAAATGTGCACTTCTCGCCGAGAAAATGACTTTTTTCACATAGGCTGGCAAATACAGCCAGAACATGCAAACTGCTGGGTTTTGGTGTCAATAATGTCAGAAGTGGATGAATTTTATGTTTTAACAAGAGTTACACTGTTTCTAAGCGTTTCTGGCCCGCACGGGCCATGTTTATAAAAATGTGCACTTCTCGCCGAGAAAATGACTTTTTTCACATAGGCTGGCAAATACAGCCAGAACATGCAAACTGCTGGGTTTTGGTGTCAATAATGTCAGAAGTGGATGAATTTTATGTTTTAACAAGAGTTACACTGTTTCTAAGCGTTTCTGGCCCGCACGGGCCATGTTTATAAAAATGTGCACTTCTCGCCGAGAAAATGACTTTTTTCACATAGGCTGGCAAATACAGCCAGAACATGCAAACTGCTGTTTTTTGGTGTCAATAATGTCAGAAGTGGATGAATTTTATGTTTTAACAAGAGTTACACTGTTTCTAAGCGTTTCTGGCCCGCACGGGCCATGTTTATAAAAATGTGCACTTCTCGCCGAGAAAATGACTTTTTTCACATAGGCTGGCAAATACAGCCAGAACATGCAAACTGCTGGGTTTTGGTGTCAATAATGTCAGAAGTGGATGAATTTTATGTTTTAACAAGAGTTACACTGTTTCTAAGCGTTTCTGGCCCGCACGGGCCATGTTTATAAAAATGTGCACTTCTCGCCGAGAAAATGACTTTTTTCACATAGGCTGGCAAATACAGCCAGAACATGCAAACTGCTGGGTTTTGGTGTCAATAATGTCAGAAGTGGATGAATTTTATGTTTTAACAAGAGTTACACTGTTTCTAAGCGTTTCTGGCCCGCACGGGCCATGTTTATAAAAATGTGCACTTCTCGCCGAGAAAATGACTTTTTTCACATAGGCTGGCAAATACAGCCAGAACATGCAAACTGCTGGGTTTTGGTGTCAATAATGTCAGAAGTGGATGAATTTTATGTTTTAACAAGAGTTACACTGTTTCTAAGCGTTTCTGGCCCGCACGGGCCATGTTTATAAAAATGTGCACTTCTCGCCGAGAAAATGACTTTTTTCACATAGGCTGGCAAATACAGCCAGAACATGCAAACTGCTGGGTTTTGGTGTCAATAATGTCAGAAGTGGATGAATTTTATGTTTTAACAAGAGTTACACTGTTTCTAAGCGTTTCTGGCCCGCACGGGCCATGTTTATAAAAATGTGCACTTCTCGCCGAGAAAATGACTTTTTTCACATAGGCTGGCAAATACAGCCAGAACATGCAAACTGCTGGGTTTTGGTGTCAATAATGTCAGAAGTGGATGAATTTTATGTTTTAACAAGAGTTACACTGTTTCTAAGCGTTTCTGGCCCGCACGGGCCATGTTTATAAAAATGTGCACTTCTCGCCGAGAAAATGACTTTTTAAAATAGGCTGGCAAATACAGCCAGAACATGCAAACTGCTGGGTTTTGGTGTCAAATGTCAGAAGTGGATGAATTTTATGTTTTAACAAGAGTTACACTGTTTCTAAGCGTTTCTGGCCCGCACGGGCCATGTTTATAAAAATGTGCACTTCTCGCCGAGAAAATGACTTTTTTCACATAGGCTGGCAAATACAGCCAGAACATGCAAACTGCTGGGTTTTGGTGTCAATAATGTCAGAAGTGGATGAATTTTATGTTTTAACAAGAGTTACACTGTTTCTAAGCGTTTCTGGCCCGCACGGGCCATGTTTATAAAAATGTGCACTTCTCGCCGAGAAAATGACTTTTTTCACATAGGCTGGCAAATACAGCCAGAACATGCAAACTGCTGGGTTTTGGTGTCAATAATGTCAGAAGTGGATGAATTTTATGTTTTAACAAGAGTTACACTGTTTCTAAGCGTTTCTGGCCCGCACGGGCCATGTTTATAAAAATGTGCACTTCTCGCCGAGAAAATGACTTTTTTCACATAGGCTGGCAAATACAGCCAGAACATGCAAACTGCTGGGTTTTGGTGTCAATAATGTCAGAAGTGGATGAATTTTATGTTTTAACAAGAGTTACACTGTTTCTAAGCGTTTCTGGCCCGCACGGGCCATGTTTATAAAAATGTGCACTTCTCGCCGAGAAAATGACTTTTTTCACATAGGCTGGCAAATACAGCCAGAACATGCAAACTGCTGGGTTTTGGTGTCAATAATGTCAGAAGTGGATGAATTTTATGTTTTAACAAGAGTTACACTGTTTCTAAGCGTTTCTGGCCCGCACGGGCCATGTTTATAAAAATGTGCACTTCTCGCCGAGAAAATGACTTTTTTTCACATAGGCTGGCAAATACAGCCAGAACATGCAAACTGCTGGGTTTTGGTGTCAATAATGTCAGAAGTGGATGAATTTTATGTTTTAACAAGAGTTACACTGTTTCTAAGCGTTTCTGGCCCGCACGGGCCATGTTTATAAAAATGTGCACTTCTCGCCGAGAAAATGACTTTTTTCACATAGGCTGGCAAATACAGCCAGAACATGCAAACTGCTGGGTTTTGGTGTCAATAATGTCAGAAGTGGATGAATTTTATGTTTTAACAAGAGTTACACTGTTTCTAAGCGTTTCTGGCCCGCACGGGCCATGTTTATAAAAATGTGCACTTCTCGCCGAGAAAATGACTTTTTTCACATAGGCTGGCAAATACAGCCAGAACATGCAAACTGCTGGGTTTTGGTGTCAATAATGTCAGAAGTGGATGAATTTTATGTTTTAACAAGAGTTACACTGTTTCTAAGCGTTTCTGGCCCGCACGGGCCATGTTTATAAAAATGTGCACTTCTCGCCGAGAAAATGACTTTTTTCACATAGGCTGGCAAATACAGCCAGAACATGCAAACTGCTGGGTTTTGGTGTCAATAATGTCAGAAGTGGATGAATTTTATGTTTTAACAAGAGTTACACTGTTTCTAAGCGTTTCTGGCCCGCACGGGCCATGTTTATAAAAATGTGCACTTCTCGCCGAGAAAATGACTTTTTTCACATAGGCTGGCAAATACAGCCAGAACATGCAAACTGCTGGGTTTTGGTGTCAATAATGTCAGAAGTGGATGAATTTTATGTTTTAACAAGAGTTACACTGTTTCTAAGCGTTTCTGGCCCGCACGGGCCATGTTTATAAAAATGTGCACTTCTCGCCGAGAAAATGACTTTTTTCACATAGGCTGGCAAATACAGCCAGAACATGCAAACTGCTGGGTTTTGGTGTCAATAATGTCAGAAGTGGATGAATTTTATGTTTTAACAAGAGTTACACTGTTTCTAAGCGTTTCTGGCCCGCACGGGCCATGTTTATAAAAATGTGCACTTCTCGCCGAGAAAATGACTTTTTTCACATAGGCTGGCAAATACAGCCAGAACATGCAAACTGCTGGGTTTTGGTGTCAATAATGTCAGAAGTGGATGAATTTTATGTTTTAACAAGAGTTACACTGTTTCTAAGCGTTTCTGGCACGGGCCATGTTTATAAAAATGTGCACTTCTCGCCGAGAAAATGACTTTTTTCACATAGGCTGGCAAATACAGCCAGAACATGCAAACTGCTGGGTTTTGGTGTCAATAATGTCAGAAGTGGATGAATTTTATGTTTTAACAAGAGTTACACTGTTTCTAAGCGTTTCTGGCCCGCACGGGCCATGTTTATAAAAATGTGCACTTCTCGCCGAGAAAATGACTTTTTTCACATAGGCTGGCAAATACAGCCAGAACATGCAAACTGCTGGGTTTTGGTGTCAATAATGTCAGAAGTGGATGAATTTTATGTTTTAACAAGAGTTACACTGTTTCTAAGCGTTTCTGGCCCGCACGGGCCATGTTTATAAAAATGTGCACTTCTCGCCGAGAAAATGACTTTTTTCACATAGGCTGGCAAATACAGCCAGAACATGCAAACTGCTGGGTTTTGGTGTCAATAATGTCAGAAGTGGATGAATTTTATGTTTTAACAAGAGTTACACTGTTTCTAAGCGTTTCTGGCCCGCACGGGCCATGTTTATAAAAATGTGCACTTCTCGCCGAGAAAATGACTTTTTTCACATAGGCTGGCAAATACAGCCAGAACATGCAAACTGCTGGGTTTTGGTGTCAATAATGTCAGAAGTGGATGAATTTTATGTTTTAACAAGAGTTACACTGTTTCTAAGCGTTTCTGGCCCGCACGGGCCATGTTTATAAAAATGTGCACTTCTCGCCGAGAAAATGACTTTTTTCACATAGGCTGGCAAATACAGCCAGAACATGCAAACTGCTGGGTTTTGGTGTCAATAATGTCAGAAGTGGATGAATTTTATGTTTTAACAAGAGTTACACTGTTTCTAAGCGTTTCTGGCCCGCACGGGCCATGTTTATAAAAATGTGCACTTCTCGCCGAGAAAATGACTTTTTTCACATAGGCTGGCAAATACAGCCAGAACATGCAAACTGCTGGGTTTTGGTGTCAATAATGTCAGAAGTGGATGAATTTTATGTTTTAACAAGAGTTACACTGTTTCTAAGCGTTTCTGGCCCGCACGGGGCATGTTTATAAAAATGTGCACTTCTCGCCGAGAAAATGACTTTTTTCACATAGGCTGGCAAATACAGCCAGAACATGCAAACTGCTGGGTTTTGGTGTCAATAATGTCAGAAGTGGATGAATTTTATGTTTTAACAAGAGTTACACTGTTTCTAAGCGTTTCTGGCCCGCACGGGCCATGTTTATAAAAATGTGCACTTCTCGCCGAGAAAATGACTTTTTTCACATAGGCTGGCAAATACAGCCAGAACATGCAAACTGCTGGGTTTTGGTGTCAATAATGTCAGAAGTGGATGAATTTTATGTTTTAACAAGAGTTACACTGTTTCTAAGCGTTTCTGGCCCGCACGGGCCATGTTTATAAAAATGTGCACTTCTCCGAGAAAATGACTTTTTTTTTCACATAGGCTGGCAAATACAGCCAGACATGCAAACTGCTGGGTTTTGGTGTCAATAATGTCAGAAGTGGATGAATTTTATGTTTTAACAAGAGTTACACTGTTTCTAAGCGTTTCTGGCCCGCACGGGCCATGTTTATAAAAATGTGCACTTCTCGCCGAGAAAATGACTTTTTTCACATAGGCTGGCAAATACAGCCAGAACATGCAAACTGCTGGGTTTTGGTGTCAATAATGTCAGAAGTGGATGAATTTTATGTTTTAACAAGAGTTACACTGTTTCTAAGCGTTTCTGGCCCGCACGGGCCATGTTTATAAAAATGTGCACTTCTCGCCGAGAAAATGACTTTTTTCACATAGGCTGGCAAATACAGCCAGAACATGCAAACTGCTGGGTTTTGGTGTCAATAATGTCAGAAGTGGATGAATTTTATGTTTTAACAAGAGTTACACTGTTTCTAAGCGTTTCTGGCCCGCACGGGCCATGTTTATAAAAATGTGCACTTCTCGCCGAGAAAATGACTTTTTTCACATAGGCTGGCAAATACAGCCAGAACATGCAAACTGCTGGGTTTTGGTGTCAATAATGTCAGAAGTGGATGAATTTTATGTTTTAACAAGAGTTACACTGTTTCTAAGCGTTTCTGGCCCGCACGGGCCATGTTTATAAAAATGTGCACTTCTCGCCGAGAAAATGACTTTTTTCACATAGGCTGGCAAATACAGCCAGAACATGCAAACTGCTGGGTTTTGGTGTCAATAATGTCAGAAGTGGATGAATTTTATGTTTTAACAAGAGTTACACTGTTTCTAAGCGTTTCTGGCCCGCACGGGCCATGTTTATAAAAATGTGCACTTCTCGCCGAGAAAATGACTTTTTTCACATAGGCTGGCAAATACAGCCAGAACATGCAAACTGCTGGGTTTTGGTGTCAATAATGTCAGAAGTGGATGAATTTTATGTTTTAACAAGAGTTACACTGTTTCTAAGCGTTTCTGGCCCGCACGGGCCATGTTTATAAAAATGTGCACTTCTCGCCGAGAAAATGACTTTTTTCACATAGGCTGGCAAATACAGCCAGAACATGCAAACTGCTGGGTTTTGGTGTCAATAATGTCAGAAGTGGATGAATTTTATGTTTTAACAAGAGTTACACTGTTTCTAAGCGTTTCTGGCCCGCACGGGCCATGTTTATAAAAATGTGCACTTCTCGCCGAGAAAATGACTTTTTTTCACATAGGCTGGCAAATACAGCCAGAACATGCAAACTGCTGGGTTTTGGTGTCAATAATGTCAGAAGTGGATGAATTTTATGTTTTAACAAGAGTTACACTGTTTCTAAGCGTTTCTGGCCCGCACGGGCCATGTTTATAAAAATGTGCACTTCTCGCCGAGAAAATGACTTTTTTCACATAGGCTGGCAAATACAGCCAGAACATGCAAACTGCTGGGTTTTGGTGTCAATAATGTCAGAAGTGGATGAATTTTATGTTTTAACAAGAGTTACACTGTTTCTAAGCGTTTCTGGCCCGCACGGGCCATGTTTATAAAAATGTGCACTTCTCGCCGAGAAAATGACTTTTTTCACATAGGCTGGCAAATACAGCCAGAACATGCAAACTGCTGGGTTTTGGTGTCAATAATGTCAGAAGTGGATGAATTTTATGTTTTAACAAGAGTTACACTGTTTCTAAGCGTTTCTGGCCCGCACGGGCCATGTTTATAAAAATGTGCACTTCTCGCCGAGAAAATGACTTTTTTCACATAGGCTGGCAAATACAGCCAGAACATGCAAACTGCTGGGTTTTGGTGTCAATAATGTCAGAAGTGGATGAATTTTATGTTTTAACAAGAGTTACACTGTTTCTAAGCGTTTCTGGCCCGCACGGGCCATGTTTATAAAAATGTGCACTTCTCGCCGAGAAAATGACTTTTTTCACATAGGCTGGCAAATACAGCCAGAACATGCAAACTGCTGGGTTTTGGTGTCAATAATGTCAGAAGTGGATGAATTTTATGTTTTAACAAGAGTTACACTGTTTCTAAGCGTTTCTGGCCCGCACGGGCCATGTTTATAAAAATGTGCACTTCTCGCCGAGAAAATGACTTTTTTCACATAGGCTGGCAAATACAGCCAGAACATGCAAACTGCTGGGTTTTGGTGTCAATAATGTCAGAAGTGGATGAATTTTATGTTTTAACAAGAGTTACACTGTTTCTAAGCGTTTCTGGCCCGCACGGGCCATGTTTATAAAAATGTGCACTTCTCGCCGAGAAAATGACTTTTTTCACATAGGCTGGCAAATACAGCCAGAACATGCAAACTGCTGGGTTTTGGTGTCAATAATGTCAGAAGTGGATGAATTTTATGTTTTAACAAGAGTTACACTGTTTCTAAGCGTTTCTGGCCCGCACGGGCCATGTTTATAAAAATGTGCACTTCTCGCCGAGAAAATGACTTTTTTTCACATAGGCTGGCAAATACAGCCAGAACATGCAAACTGCTGGGTTTTGGTGTCAATAATGTCAGAAGTGGATGAATTTTATGTTTTAACAAGAGTTACACTGTTTCTAAGCGTTTCTGGCCCGCACGGGCCATGTTTATAAAAATGTGCACTTCTCGCCGAGAAAATGACTTTTTTCACATAGGCTGGCAAATACAGCCAGAACATGCAAACTGCTGGGTTTTGGTGTCAATAATGTCAGAAGTGGATGAATTTTATGTTTTAACAAGAGTTACACTGTTTCTAAGCGTTTCTGGCCCGCACGGGCCATGTTTATAAAAATGTGCACTTCTCGCCGAGAAAATGACTTTTTTCACATAGGCTGGCAAATACAGCCAGAACATGCAAACTGCTGGGTTTTGGTGTCAATAATGTCAGAAGTGGATGAATTTTATGTTTTAACAAGAGTTACACTGTTTCTAAGCGTTTCTGGCCCGCACGGGCCATGTTTATAAAAATGTGCACTTCTCGCCGAGAAAATGACTTTTTTCACATAGGCTGGCAAATACAGCCAGAACATGCAAACTGCTGGGTTTTGGTGTCAATAATGTCAGAAGTGGATGAATTTTATGTTTTAACAAGAGTTACACTGTTTCTAAGCGTTTCTGGCCCGCACGGGCCATGTTTATAAAAATGTGCACTTCTCGCCGAGAAAATGACTTTTTTCACATAGGCTGGCAAATACAGCCAGAACATGCAAACTGCTGGGTTTTGGTGTCAATAATGTCAGAAGTGGATGAATTTTATGTTTTAACAAGAGTTACACTGTTTCTAAGCGTTTCTGGCCCGCACGGGCCATGTTTATAAAAATGTGCACTTCTCGCCGAGAAAATGACTTTTTTCACATAGGCTGGCAAATACAGCCAGAACATGCAAACTGCTGGGTTTTGGTGTCAATAATGTCAGAAGTGGATGAATTTTATGTTTTAACAAGAGTTACACTGTTTCTAAGCGTTTCTGGCCCGCACGGGCCATGTTTATAAAATGTGCACTTCTCGCCGAGAAAATGACTTTTTTCACATAGGCTGGCAAATACAGCCAGAACATGCAAACTGCTGGGTTTTGGTGTCAATAATGTCAGAAGTGGATGAATTTTATGTTTTAACAAGAGTTACACTGTTTCTAAGCGTTTCTGGCCCGCACGGGCCATGTTTATAAAATGTGCACTTCTCGCCGAGAAAATGACTTTTTTCACATAGGCTGGCAAATACAGCCAGAACATGCAAACTGCTGGGTTTTGGTGTCAATAATGTCAGAAGTGGATGAATTTTATGTTTTAACAAGAGTTACACTGTTTCTAAGCGTTTCTGGCCCGCACGGGCCATGTTTATAAAAATGTGCACTTCTCGCCGAGAAAATGACTTTTTTCACATAGGCTGGCAAATACAGCCAGAACATGCAAACTGCTGGGTTTTGGTGTCAATAATGTCAGAAGTGGATGAATTTTATGTTTTAACAAGAGTTACACTGTTTCTAAGCGTTTCTGGCCCGCACGGGCCATGTTTATAAAAATGTGCACTTCTCGCCGAGAAAATGACTTTTTTCACATAGGCTGGCAAATACAGCCAGAACATGCAAACTGCTGGGTTTTGGTGTCAATAATGTCAGAAGTGGATGAATTTTATGTTTTAACAAGAGTTACACTGTTTCTAAGCGTTTCTGGCCCGCACGGGCCATGTTTATAAAAATGTGCACTTCTCGCCGAGAAAATGACTTTTTTCACATAGGCTGGCAAATACAGCCAGAACATGCAAACTGCTGGGTTTTGGTGTCAATAATGTCAGAAGTGGATGAATTTTATGTTTTAACAAGAGTTACACTGTTTCTAAGCGTTTCTGGCCCGCACGGGCCATGTTTATAAAAATGTGCACTTCTCGCCGAGAAAATGACTTTTTTCACATAGGCTGGCAAATACAGCCAGAACATGCAAACTGCTGGGTTTTGGTGTCAATAATGTCAGAAGTGGATGAATTTTATGTTTTAACAAGAGTTACACTGTTTCTAAGCGTTTCTGGCCCGCACGGGCCATGTTTATAAAAATGTGCACTTCTCGCCGAGAAAATGACTTTTTTCACATAGGCTGGCAAATACAGCCAGAACATGCAAACTGCTGGGTTTTGGTGTCAATAATGTCAGAAGTGGATGAATTTTATGTTTTAACAAGAGTTACACTGTTTCTAAGCGTTTCTGGCCCGCACGGGCCATGTTTATAAAAATGTGCACTTCTCGCCGAGAAAATGACTTTTTTCACATAGGCTGGCAAATACAGCCAGAACATGCAAACTGCTGGGTTTTGGTGTCAATAATGTCAGAAGTGGATGAATTTTATGTTTTAACAAGAGTTACACTGTTTCTAAGCGTTTCTGGCCCGCACGGGCCATGTTTATAAAAATGTGCACTTCTCGCCGAGAAAATGACTTTTTTCACATAGGCTGGCAAATACAGCCAGAACATGCAAACTGCTGGGTTTTGGTGTCAATAATGTCAGAAGTGGATGAATTTTATGTTTTAACAAGAGTTACACTGTTTCTAAGCGTTTCTGGCCCGCACGGGCCATGTTTATAAAAATGTGCACTTCTCGCCGAGAAAATGACTTTTTTCACATAGGCTGGCAAATACAGCCAGAACATGCAAACTGCTGGGTTTTGGTGTCAATAATGTCAGAAGTGGATGAATTTTATGTTTTAACAAGAGTTACACTGTTTCTAAGCGTTTCTGGCCCGCACGGGCCATGTTTATAAAAATGTGCACTTCTCGCCGAGAAAATGACTTTTTTCACATAGGCTGGCAAATACAGCCAGAACATGCAAACTGCTGGGTTTTGGTGTCAATAATGTCAGAAGTGGATGAATTTTATGTTTTAACAAGAGTTACACTGTTTCTAAGCGTTTCTGGCCCGCACGGGCCATGTTTATAAAAATGTGCACTTCTCGCCGAGAAAATGACTTTTTTCACATAGGCTGGCAAATACAGCCAGAACATGCAAACTGCTGGGTTTTGGTGTCAATAATGTCAGAAGTGGATGAATTTTATGTTTTAACAAGAGTTACACTGTTTCTAAGCGTTTCTGGCCCGCACGGGCCATGTTTATAAAATGTGCACTTCTCGCCGAGAAAATGACTTTTTTCACATAGGCTGGCAAATACAGCCAGAACATGCAAACTGCTGGGTTTTGGTGTCAATAATGTCAGAAGTGGATGAATTTTATGTTTTAACAAGAGTTACACTGTTTCTAAGCGTTTCTGGCCCGCACGGGCCATGTTTATAAAAATGTGCACTTCTCGCCGAGAAAATGATTTTTTTCACATAGGCTGGCAAATACAGCCAGAACATGCAAACTGCTGGGTTTTGGTGTCAATAATGTCAGAAGTGGATGAATTTTATGTTTTAACAAGAGTTACACTGTTTCTAAGCGTTTCTGGCCCGCACGGGCCATGTTTATAAAATGTGCACTTCTCGCCGAGAAAATGACTTTTTTCACATAGGCTGGCAAATACAGCCAGAACATGCAAACTGCTGGGTTTTGGTGTCAATAATGTCAGAAGTGGATGAATTTTATGTTTTAACAAGAGTTACACTGTTTCTAAGCGTTTCTGGCCCGCACGGGCCATGTTTATAAAAATGTGCACTTCTCGCCGAGAAAATGACTTTTTTCACATAGGCTGGCAAATACAGCCAGAACATGCAAACTGCTGGGTTTTGGTGTCAATAATGTCAGAAGTGGATGAATTTTATGTTTTAACAAGAGTTACACTGTTTCTAAGCGTTTCTGGCCCGCACGGGCCATGTTTATAAAAATGTGCACTTCTCGCCGAGAAAATGACTTTTTTCACATAGGCTGGCAAATACAGCCAGAACATGCAAACTGCTGGGTTTTGGTGTCAATAATGTCAGAAGTGGATGAATTTTATGTTTTAACAAGAGTTACACTGTTTCTAAGCGTTTCTGGCCCGCACGGGCCATGTTTATAAAATGTGCACTTCTCGCCGAGAAAATGACTTTTTTCACATAGGCTGGCAAATACAGCCAGAACATGCAAACTGCTGGGTTTTGGTGTCAATAATGTCAGAAGTGGATGAATTTTATGTTTTAACAAGAGTTACACTGTTTCTAAGCGTTTCTGGCCCGCACGGGCCATGTTTATAAAAATGTGCACTTCTCGCCGAGAAAATGACTTTTTTCACATAGGCTGGCAAATACAGCCAGAACATGCAAACTGCTGGGTTTTGGTGTCAATAATGTCAGAAGTGGATGAATTTTATGTTTTAACAAGAGTTACACTGTTTCTAAGCGTTTCTGGCCCGCACGGGCCATGTTTATAAAAATGTGCACTTCTCGCCGAGAAAATGACTTTTTTCACATAGGCTGGCAAATACAGCCAGAACATGCAAACTGCTGGGTTTTGGTGTCAATAATGTCAGAAGTGGATGAATTTTATGTTTTAACAAGAGTTACACTGTTTCTAAGCGTTTCTGGCCCGCACGGGCCATGTTTATAAAAATGTGCACTTCTCGCCGAGAAAATGATTTCACATAGGCTGGCAAATACAGCCAGAACATGCAAACTGCTGGGTTTTGGTGTCAATAATGTCAGAAGTGGATGAATTTTATGTTTTAACAAGAGTTACACTGTTTCTAAGCGTTTCTGGCCCGCACGGGCCATGTTTATAAAAATGTGCACTTCTCGCCGAGAAAATGACTTTTTTCACATAGGCTGGCAAATACAGCCAGAACATGCAAACTGCTGGGTTTTGGTGTCAATAATGTCAGAAGTGGATGAATTTTATGTTTTAACAAGAGTTACACTGTTTCTAAGCGTTTCTGGCCCGCACGGGCCATGTTTATAAAAATGTGCACTTCTCGCCGAGAAAATGACTTTTTTCACATAGGCTGGCAAATACAGCCAGAACATGCAAACTGCTGGGTTTTGGTGTCAATAATGTCAGAAGTGGATGAATTTTATGTTTTAACAAGAGTTACACTGTTTCTAAGCGTTTCTGGCCCGCACGGGCCATGTTTATAAAAATGTGCACTTCTCGCCGAGAAAATGACTTTTTTCACATAGGCTGGCAAATACAGCCAGAACATGCAAACTGCTGGGTTTTGGTGTCAATAATGTCAGAAGTGGATGAATTTTATGTTTTAACAAGAGTTACACTGTTTCTAAGCGTTTCTGGCCCGCACGGGCCATGTTTATAAAAATGTGCACTTCTCGCCGAGAAAATGACTTTTTTTCACATAGGCTGGCAAATACAGCCAGAACATGCAAACTGCTGGGTTTTGGTGTCAATAATGTCAGAAGTGGATGAATTTTATGTTTTAACAAGAGTTACACTGTTTCTAAGCGTTTCTGGCCCGCACGGGCCATGTTTATAAAAATGTGCACTTCTCGCCGAGAAAATGACTTTTTTCACATAGGCTGGCAAATACAGCCAGAACATGCAAACTGCTGGGTTTTGGTGTCAATAATGTCAGAAGTGGATGAATTTTATGTTTTAACAAGAGTTACACTGTTTCTAAGCGCGCACGGGCCATGTTTATAAAAATGTGCACTTCTCGCCGAGAAAATGACTTTTTTCACATAGGCTGGCAAATACAGCCAGAACATGCAAACTGCTGGGTTTTGGTGTCAATAATGTCAGAAGTGGATGAATTTTATGTTTTAACAAGAGTTACACTGTTTCTAAGCGTTTCTGGCCCGCACGGGCCATGTTTATAAAAATGTGCACTTCTCGCCGAGAAAATGACTTTTTTCACATAGGCTGGCAAATACAGCCAGAACATGCAAACTGCTGGGTTTTGGTGTCAATAATGTCAGAAGTGGATGAATTTTATGTTTTAACAAGAGTTACACTGTTTCTAAGCGTTTCTGGCCCGCACGGGCCATGTTTATAAAAATGTGCACTTCTCGCCGAGAAAATGACTTTTTTCACATAGGCTGGCAAATACAGCCAGAACATGCAAACTGCTGGGTTTTGGTGTCAATAATGTCAGAAGTGGATGAATTTTATGTTTTAACAAGAGTTACACACTGTTTCTAAGCGTTTCTGGCCCGCACGGGCCATGTTTATAAAAATGTGCACTTCTCGCCGAGAAAATGACTTTTTTCACATAGGCTGGCAAATACAGCCAGAACATGCAAACTGCTGGGTTTTGGTGTCAATAATGTCAGAAGTGGATGAATTTTATGTTTTAACAAGAGTTACACTGTTTCTAAGCGTTTCTGGCCCGCACGGGCCATGTTTATAAAA
The DNA here is from genome assembly GCA_030347415.2 of Decapterus maruadsi. Lineage (NCBI taxonomy): Eukaryota > Metazoa > Chordata > Actinopteri > Carangiformes > Carangidae > Decapterus > Decapterus maruadsi. The sequence continues at coordinate 432 of JARUPV020000040.1, read as the reverse complement.
ATGTGCACTTCTCGCCGAGAAAATGACTTTTTTCACATAGGCTGGCAAATACAGCCAGAACATGCAAACTGCTGGGTTTTGGTGTCAATAATGTCAGAAGTGGATGAATTTTATGTTTTAACAAGAGTTACACTGTTTCTAAGCGTTTCTGGCCCGCACGGGCCATGTTTATAAAAATGTGCACTTCTCGCCGAGAAAATGACTTTTTTCACATAGGCTGGCAAATACAGCCAGAACATGCAAACTGCTGGGTTTTGGTGTCAATAATGTCAGAAGTGGATGAATTTTATGTTTTAACAAGAGTTACACTGTTTCTAAGCGTTTCTGGCCCGCACGGGCCATGTTTATAAAAATGTGCACTTCTCGCCGAGAAAATGACTTTTTTCACATAGGCTGGCAAATACAGCCAGAACATGCAAACTGCTGGGTTTT